>NQII01000332.1:402910-418896 GCA_002778355.1 Clitarchus hookeri | reverse complement strand
GTTTTTTTTTTTTTTATTTTTTTTTTTGCTCTTCAGTGTATCTATGTCGCTTGCCTTGATGGGGTTTATCATAGGCCTATTTTGCAGAGCCGTGAATGTGTATGGCTAGTCTTTATTTGCTGGCCGAATCCATCCACCACTTAATTCTGTAAATATGTTCTTCTTTTGAAAAAAAAAAATCCTCTATGTCCTCCCCTGCAGTTCCTGAACGGTATTGGTGTATTTTCAGAAACGTTTAGAAATTGTTGAGCAATGTTGTCCTGTAACTTATTAGTATTTGTGAGTTTGTAATAAAAATTATTTTTAGGGAACGGGTTATGTTCCTTTTCAAGAAAAGGTTATATATATATATATAAGTATTAGGTTCCGCGTTTGAAGGTTTGATTAATTGTCTGAAAACTCTGGCTCTATTCCGTTCTTAATTAGCTGCTTTAAAATTACGCTCTCCCTCATCTAAACAAGATAATAATTCAGAATTTGATCCTAGAACGTTTTGTGCTTCGCTTAATAAAGAGGATAAATCTGTTTTGCTCCCTCCTTGTATAGGGTTTGTTGGCGTAAATGGGAGTAGTGTTTTGAGCTGTTCGCCTGGGTATTGGGTGAGCACTTAATGTTAGGTTGTTTACGATGCTGACCGAAATTTTTGATTCATTATTTGTCGCCATGTGCCTACTGGCATGCTAGCTCTAATTGGACATACCGTTAGAAATATATGGAGGTAGGTTGTGAAGATATTAGTTTATATATAAAATAATTTAATGGCAGTCGGGTGTGATAGATAGTGTTTTGTAATACACAGGAAAGTTTTGAAATTAAAACCTTTTTATAGGCAGATGTTAGTTGGTAAATATATTTAATTTGGGGTTTGACTGTGAATATATGTTGCAGCTACACAGTATGACAGTAAATACATGGAATCATTTCAATCAGCAATTTGTGTTACTGATAAAATTATAGCGTGGCATTAAGCAGTTTAACTGAAAGCACTTCTGTCATTGCTTATGTAACTGAGTTTAACTGACCGCGAAGCGTCAATAACAATAAAATAATATTAAAATAATTATCACCTAATGCTTCTCTGCTAGCTTGCTCTTGGCGGGCCAGATTCATGATCGAAAATACGAAAATATACACATATGTAAATCACATATGTGCCTTTGGTGGTTAATTAAACATTTTCGAACACCTTGCTTAAGATCTGCTTTTCTCCTCTTTTGTATTCTACCAAGAAATGTTTAAAATTTACGTTACCATAGATATAATTACTTTGTCCATGTCTCACTCAAGTGAAAACGTTAAAGTCCTATCAGAAAAAATGTGCTACTTATATACCAATTCGTACTTTAATGTTTATAAAGCAAAAAATAAAAAACACCTACTTGATTTTCCACTTGCCGCTTGCAATACAACGTCAAGACATAGAATTACTTTGCTTAATTCGCTGCCAACTGAAATGTTGATCATGCGTGTCAGTTTTTGCGGTAGCATATACGCAGTTATAACAGGTAGTGATTTTTTTCAAAGGTTGAATTCAGAGTGTTTATTTAAACATGAACAGCCTATAACAGCGGGCAGAAAATGCAAACAAAGAAGCAAGAAGGAATTCAACAGTACTCAATTAACTGTGATACCAATTATAAGAGGTCGCAACTGAGAGGAACGTTTAAGGCCATGCTACAATCACAATAATAAATAGATGTAGAAAATAAAATACGCACATCCATATGACGCGTCTACAACACAACGTACGACATGGAATGGCCGCCCGCTCGCCGTAAGCCCATGAGGATAGAAGATATTCTATTATCTTACGGTACGTTCTACGCTGGCCAATCACAATTCGGAATTTTCAACTACGTAAGTCAATGCAAAATTAACATTTGTGACAAGAAAATGGCCGATAATGGACTGTAAGTTGCATTTCCGATTTCTGTTTCATTTCAACGTACTTTTGTCCACGTGCCACGTGTGTTTAGTGAAAACAATAAATTATCAAGTTGATGACCTTGATTTGGAATGGTTTTCGGGCTCTTCCTAGTTTTGTACAAACATAATGCTAAGTATAAATATGTCCCAATTAAAGCTAACTTATGACAATCATTAGCACACGTTTTAAAAGAAAAAAATTGGAAATATTTTGTCTCTTTTTACATTTAAATAATGTATGTATTATTTCAGTTTAGACAGCATCAACTTGTAAATATCCATGAACATTTAGGGACTGTTCGTTTCTGATTGGTGACGAAAGAGTTTTCTTACTGTGGTTGTAGACAATGCTTTCTCAAGCCGGCATGGTAACGCTACTGTTAGTTCCTTTGATGATATAAACTTGAAACAAAACCTATGTGTGAGGAATGAGACTCTGAAGCTCTGTATCGAGGCAAATATAACAGTTGGTTTTTCAGTATATTTTTATTTAATTATTGAGTTTTCTGATCTTTCCAGAAAACAGGTGTATTCATTATTCTTACAAAAGGTTTTGAAGGCAAAGAAGCGCGTATTTTTCTGCTCAATAAAGTCGCCGTTGGTATTTATCTATCTTTAACAAACACACCAAAAACCGAATTTCATTAACATGTGTTTCCCTGTATAGTCTATTTGCGGTTTCTTCGCACTTTTTAAATCAAACCTTTGAAAGTCCCCCCATGTATGACGTGTTTGGATGTTTCCTAAAATATGTAAATTTACAAGCGTTTTACACTTCTGTTAACTTAAAAGTACCTTACATTTTGTTAAATTGAACTTTACCGTATATTTTATCTATAAATTATATTTTTTTTAATTTATAACTAATATGAACAGAGACAGTGACGTAACAGGTTTGTTGGTATTGCATAGTAAGAAATAGTTCTTATGCAAAATATTATTACACTGAGAGCGAAGGAATACGGTGCGTTGGCCTTCTGGTGTAATTTCCCAAGCTTTGTTTGTATGAGGTGGAGGGATGTCCTGGAATGATAACTTAAGCAGAGCTCCAGAACAGTAACCGTGAATGAAGTATACCATATTCTCAAGCAGGCAAGAGCCTTAACAAGGGTCTCGCGTGGCGTGACACTTGGGCGCCCCGCGGCGTCGGAAGAGTGGCCTGAGAGCTGCAGGATGGCCCCCTAGCACCTGTTGAATACTGTCCATTATCTGGAGTGGCGCCATTTCCTTTGTGTGACGACTGCCGACGGAGTGAGTCTCGAGATGCTCCAAGTTCGGCGTCTTGCGAAGAGCGGTCGATGAAGGGGAAGGGAAAGACGACCGCGTCTCGGCAAGTGTAAACACGATGAGATGTTCGTCAACTGTCGCAGCGCCTGGGAAGACAAAACGCCTGCGGGTATTCGTGCTCCCCGTCTTACTGTCTCCGTCGCCAGTAAAACTGTCAGGGGAACTTTATAATTATTTCTTAAAAAATTAAACTGTGTGGAATTATTTTTCTATTACTGATCAAAGCCTCGAGATATCGGTTCCTACTGTAAGTGTGTGAAATGTATATTTTAATAATTTTAATTATACTCTGCAATCCATTTTACCGGTTTTAGACATGAGCGATAAATGGTTGAATGACCACATTTGAAATCAACCTTTCTAAAGAAATCCCTAACTCTACATGCCTATACTTTAGCGTAGTTACTGTCTGAAAAAGTCAAATTAATATTGTCTTCACTATGTGCTATGTTCCAACGTGATATTATTAAGACTTCGTGAGAAGTGTTACGATTAAATAAATGGCAACTGAACCTAGTTTCATATACGATGGATCAATAGATGAGATGTAATCTGATTCGTCGTTGTGGGAAGCAATTAGTCCACGACCATTTAATGGAAATGTTAAATCCTTCGATATCGCAATTATGATTTATAATGTACACGGATGACTCATTTTACCTGTGGTTATTCGGACTGATGACGGTGTGACCATAAAGATTTAAAACAAAAATTATATTTTGAGACTTAATTTGCATTGTGTGGAAGCCGATATTTGTAACTCAGTGCATAGCGTACAGAGGTCTTACTTACCATTTGCAGATTTTTAGGCTGTGTCAAACAGCAGCAGTGGAGAGCCGGACTCGTAATGTACTGAAATGTAGTAGACCTCTGCTTACTATCTAAGATAAAAACATTCTACTGTCGTCACATGACATTTTGCTACGAAACTGCAGGAGTACCAGCACGTATACGTCTTACATTCTGTACATCCTTTAGTTAGGCATGGTTAATTTGTATTCCACAGTGCGCACGCAGGTTTCGTTTGTTCTTCTGCCAGTAGTAGCAATATGGTACCTCTGTGCCATACGACCAGCGCTCCGGCATCCGATTGCGGAGATTTGGGCACAGAATACTTAGGAAAAGAGAATCGAAAAAGTTCTGTTTACCGTGAAATCTATCCTCGAACGCCAGCAAAATGGAGTCGCTGTTCAGCAACATGACGCATCACCGTTCACCAATAAGCGTCTGGTGACCAACATACTTGCCAGTAGAGTGGAGTGGAGAGATTTGGGCGGCTCTTAACATCGAGGTCTTGAGATCTGCTGAGGGTGAAGTGAGGTGAGTATGGAGCGGCGCCGGAATNTTTGGGCGGCTCTTAACATCGAGGTCTTGAGATCTGCTGAGGGTGAAGTGAGGTGAGTATGGAGCGGCGCCGGAATTCAAGGGCGGGGGAAACGGGAAGTCCCGGGGAAAATCCGCCGACCAGTGACATCGTCCGGCACGATTCCCACATGCGAAAATAAGGGAGTGATCCCGCCGGGAATCGAGCCCGGTTCGCTGAGGTTGGAGGCGAGCTGTCTAACCACTACACCACCGCGGCTCCCTTCGGCCCGTCTAGAATCTTTTGCAGGACATAAGAACTAATCGGACAAAAGACTCGTGTCCAGAGTCCGGCAACCAATCAGCGAACGGGTACATCTACGCCCTGGTCGGACAGTACATCGCTTCCTAATCTTATTGGAACAGCGACAAGACGTACGACTTGAGACACCACGATGAAAAATGGTTTCTCGGAAACAAGGAAGTGATGTTTTTTCCAGGAGTGTGATGCAGATCGGCAACCACAAAGTCAAAATGACGCATGGTCTGTGCGAACTTCTGTTTCTTAGAGGTCCCGGATACTACGCCGAATCGGATTTGCACAAGTACAGTCGCCTGCTACGGTTCAGTCGTGCTCATTACGCGTATCATAATCCCTCAATGCAGCTATTTAAGGACACGACGAATGCGAAATTCGGCATTATCACGGGACTGTTTCCTCGATTGATCGAAGCTATTGGATCGGGTCTGCTGCTGCAGAAGATCGACGCCAAACTCAAAATAGACTACGTGTTTTGAGACGATCCGAACGAACTTGTCGATAGACTACTGCTACTGGTCACTTCGCAGTGTGCGGGCAACCGGTCACACGCCAACGATATTATATTCATCATCGAAGAACTCGTCGAAGCTAGCTACGTCGTGAGATCACGAAATGTGCTGTTTCTGGGGAATTGAACAGGTCAGCCAGAAGCAATTATCCTCGGAGAAAGTACTCCATGAGAGGGCTGGACGATACTTTCCAATCCGACCTGATCAAAATGCAAGACTTTGTTCGTACGAATAAAGGCCACCATTACATTTTGACCATAATAGACGCGTTTTCCAAGTATTCCTGGGCCAGATCGCTCAAGTCAAAGAATGCATACAACGTCACCGAAACCATGGCAGATGTGTTGAGCGAAGCACGCATTCCGAAAAATCTCCACACCGACGATGGTAAGGAATATTATAATGCAACTTTCTAGGCACTGATGAAAAGGTAGGGCATAAATCACTATTCCACGTACTCTGGACTCAAGACTAGCAGCATCGTCCAGCGTTTTCACCGGACTCTAAAAGCCAAATTGTGGAGACATATCGCGGCGAACGGAAACTACAAGTGGCTTTAGCTACTGCCGAAACTCGTTCGCGAGTATTATTCTACTGCTCATTCTACTACTCACATGAAGCCCGAAGATGTTGAGGACGACTCCCTACTTCGGTCCGTTTATGCTACTCCGACGAGGAGGGACCTGCACAAGCCTAAAGCCGAAATCGGTGTCGTGGTGCGCATCTCCAACAGCGTGGCATTTTCCACAAGGCCTATCGTCACAACTGGTCGGCAGAGTTGTACAAGGTGGTTCGCATACGACATTGGTACCCGTGCATGTATTGCCTCGAGGACCTAAGAGGCGAATCCATTTTTGGAGGCTTTTACGCAGAGGATATCCAGTTTACGAAGTTTCCCGATGTTTTTTGGTGGAGAATGTGCTGAAACGATATAATGGTCGCATGTATGTGAGGTGGCTCGGATACTCGATACTCGACGACTCCTGAGTCGACGAGAAGGACATTCTGAAATAGTACTTACCAATGTTTTAAAAATGTAATATATTTATATTCTTATGTANTGAGTCGACGAGAAGGACATTCTGAAATAGTACTTACCAATGTTTTAAAAATGTAATATATTTATATTCTTATGTAATTAATGACTCTTTACCTTACTTTTTGCATTCATTTTATTATTGCACTTGCCTGTCCTTATACACAATATAGGCTATATATGTACAGGTGCAGACCTGTGAAAATTCTAACACTGCTCTTGCCATGCAAGCACAGATTTTTTTTAAACTTTGTCGAGGTCAGCTGCTCCGCCTGTCCATGTATGCTCGCAAACTCAACTCCAGTAACCTAAATGGTATACATATTTTATTCAGAAAGTATTTTTTTTTTTTCCATAATTTATTTCCTTATTGTATTAGTTTCTTTTCTCTGTTTTGATAAACCAAATGTTCACTAAGTTTTTTCACCACTACACTTTACATTACCTTTTTTTCTGAATCAGTGGGGTACATGACGAACAATAAAATAAGAGGTAAAATTGTTTTGAAACTATATACACATTTTATTCATAAAACTCTTTTATTCTGTTTTCACATACATGTTAAGAATTGTTCGTTCACATTTACAGGCAAAAAAAAATTTTTTATGTTTTTTTTTTTTGCATTTATGTTGCGGCATATTTTTGCATTATTCATACATAGATAAACAAGATAATTTTTAAGACACAAAGATTTTTTTATGGAGAATTTCCAGCTGTTTTTGTTCACATACACCGACACACAACATGTGCCTAAAAATAGAGTTGGCAACTATCAATTTCTTCACACTATGTTGCTCTGTTCGAAACACTGTTTCTTTATATTGTTTGTTATTATCCACTGTCTTTCCCCATCCTCATACGATGAGCTTGTCTTTACCTCGCACGCAGGCTGCGACAAGTCGTGGTCCGCTCGACGAACGTAATCGTGTCAGCTTCCTCGTCTGGTAGGAGTCTATCCGTCTCGCCATCGCATTCTTCACTGAAGCGAAGCACTGTTTCCTACTCCTCATCGTATTTCGTAGTCCCTAAACTAGATGCCTTATTTAATGATGATTGTTTCACCCTGTTTCAGCTCCAACAGTTCGTCGGTGCTGCATGGCAGGGTTATGTCGGCCTCATGTTGTACACTGAGAAAGTTTCACCATCACACTGGATTTTGTCCATTAAATACACTCTTGACCGCCTTCGGCGTTCAGTATGCTCGGATTGTACACAGGCACCAGGGTGTAGTAGATACGGGAATGATTCACACCATCACAGGCTTCTATGTTTTTCACATCGTCCTCATACCGTGGGTCGCCTAGCCAATACTCCACTCGCCGGAACCCAGGTATGGCGTTGGGATAGCACTTCACCATACCTGACTCAAAGGAGATGGTGTACATTACCTCGTGCATCGAAGATAGTGGTGGTGGTGTGATGGGAGTGGCTGTGGCGGGCGTCAACCAACTGCTGCTTGGCGATGAGAAAATTCCAGACGAGAAATAAACTGTATACTTTAAGGCGAGCAAATGACGAAGACAGCAGCAGCAGGCAGCCGCCGCCGTTTTTCATCATTGCCGAAGCTCAGAGAGGGGATAGTCCAGGCCCCGTTAGGGGCCCTTTACCACCCAAACGGGGGTTCATGTAGCCTACAGGGAGATTAGGAAGGAGCAAGATTAGCCCCTTCCCAACTCCCAGCAGCAGGCAGGATACTGGGTCCCGAGGCCTTTTATACACTGGTATATGAGTGCAATGGACGGGGTAGGCGAAGGTGCCTGATTGACTTTGACAAACTAGCAAATGGGAAAATAGGTACGGGATGAGAATGAAGGGGGATTGAAGAGGGGTTTGGGGGGAATGAGTGGGGGGCGTGTTGTGTCGGGGGAGGACGGATGACCAGCGCAAGAAAAAAAAATGTATTTAATTTAAAAATAATATAAAAATAAAAACAGAAATTAATATTTTTAAGTACAACTTTGTATATTTTCATAAGAAAAATTATTGTCAGAAAAGTGACGAAAAATATGATTATTACACATTCTTATTCTGGAATAATCATGACAACTAAAACTTACATTCTTTTAAATATAATTTTTCTCCATGCACATGATATTATATATACTTATTTTAAACCCGTGTCCCAGCACATGCCGCGATACCCGAGTCATCTAAAGTGTCTGCATGCCGACCCAAAGTTCGGCAGTTCGATCCAGCCCTCCTCCAGACAATGATTTGAGTACTGCGAAAATTAAATTTAAAAAAGCAGCACCCCTGACGACCAACTCTAGAACCAACATGGCAGTCGAGCGAGAGCGACACCAGCATCCCTATCAGACGAAAATTTAACGAAGAACAAGTGGAAACAAGTTGGCGGATGACAGTGGCACACTCAAGCTGCAATAAACAACATTACAAGGATCGGTGGTGCATTTTAGCGGATGACGAGAGGTGGTGCGCGCGCATGCGACAGATGCGAAGAATTGGGAAACAAATAGCAGGCGAAAACAAAATGGCGGCCAGAAACTAGATAGTAGCCGGAAACAAGCGGCCGGACGGAAATAAGATGACGGGCGAAAACAAGATGGCAGACGGATGGCCGACGGCACCACAGCCCTCCAGCCCTTGCCATTGACCCCCACCCCTTTTTTTTTTTCTAAAAACTTATCACACAAGTTGCCTCGGAAAAAATTAGCTTTAATTCATAAACAAGGTAAATTACGGTTAGCCCGGGAAGGCCCCTCTCAGGCGAACTGAAACAATTTGTGACTGACTTTCACTTCTCATTACTGGAACATCGCTAGCACAGCCCTGCCCGGGAATAAATTTTTTTAACGTGGAAACATTTTTCGACCTTGTGTTATTTCACATAAACTGTTATCTATTTTACGTTAAAATGTAGCAGACAGGCTTTGCGTACCCGGAGCCGTTTTCAAACAGTTGCTACCACACAAATCGCTGTCTTACCCCAAATAGAGAGAGATACATTAAGCGATAGGACTATAAATATTTTCTGAAATAATCTCGCCTTAAAGGTCTGTGATTTTTCGGGAGGCATGCAATGTGAATGGGGCCCCCTACCATACTGTAGCTATTTTCTTCTGCCTTTTTTATATCGTACCTTGGATGAGCAATTCCGGAGCGATTGTGGAGCAAACGATGCTGATTGCGGAGTAATTGCGGAACGATTGAGGAGCGTACGGTGCTGATTGTGGAGCGATTGTACAGCGATTGCAGAGCAGGCGGAGCAATTGCAAAGCTATTGTGGAGCATACGATGCTGATTGCGGAGTAATTTCGGAGCTATTGTGGAGTTATTGTGGATTACATTTCTTGTGGATGCCCCGTGACCAGTGCGCTCTAGGGGGCTGATACTTAAAATAGATGTCAAGTAGGTTTGGCACAGCGGTTGAAGGGGGCTGGAAGGGAGCATACTAAATAACCAATGAGAATCATTTGTGGGGTTCGAATGAACATGAGTAATTTGTTGAACGAAAATGAGTAATCGGTGGAGGCTTGCCGAATAAACAGCAAATAAAAATTGACGAGGGTCTGTCTTGCCGGGATCTTAGTCGCTCCTTGAGCCCGAGATCTCCTGAGTGTACGTCTTTAAATAGTTTTTATAATTTTTTAATTTTTTTTTTATAGTTTAGAAATGTTTGTGAATTTTTAGAAGTTTTTTGAAATGTTTTGGGTTCAAGGATATTCAAGGTTACGTGCACGGGGTCGAGGTCAAGGGTCTAGGTCACCGGGATCCAACATGGCGGTCGAGTGACGTCGCAACATGGTGGCTGGCCGGCTTCGTCGCCCTGTGTCCTCGTCCCTTAACTCATCATTACTATTCTACTTTACTACGTAGCATTAGTCAGTCACAACGTTTCCTAGCAGCATTCTGTTCCTGTTCTCCGGTGAGACTAGACAGTGTTAAGATATTTCCTCTTTTTATGTGGTTTTCCATAGTTATAATTCGTATTGAATTTAGACAATGGAAAAAGTCCAACTAAATTTTGAAGGAATTTCCTTTCCTCACTCTGGCATGTCTTTGCAAGAAACGAAAGAAAACAAATAAAATAAAATTCGAACATGCTACGGTAGATTAAATACTATTGTAAGTTATGATTTGATGCCATCAGTTAGATCCACAGGTAAAAAACTAACTTCATTTTTTCACAAATAATTACATTAAGAAATGTGGGCGTGCAACATCTGCATGAAGATGCTATTTGTCACAAGTTTGTAATGCCAGAATTTACTTAATTTCAAAATCACAAAATAGGACTGGAAAATCAAATCTAACTATCCTGTTTGTATGATACTTATTTTGCTTTCGAAAAAAATTATAATCGGTTTTGAATACATACATGCTAATTCTGTTATTCTTCTTTTACCCCTAAACCAGTGGCGTGTGGTGAACTGTTGCAAGGTAAACTGACGTTAGTTCTGCGCTTTACCCTGTTGCTTGCTAGTTTACACTTCCGCCACTAAAACATAGCTCGGTATCTGACGCCGCAGGACGCGTGAATTGGTCCCTTGCTGCTCACTTGTGAGTGTTAGGAATGCATTCAGTTTCCCTAGGCTGGTTACTGGCTCCTGCTGCGGGCACTGAGAATATACAGTAGTGAGCAAGCACCAGTTTACCTTGCAACAGTTCACCACACACCACTGCCCTAAACCCACTTCAACTGCAATGGTACCTGTTGGTACGACTTTTAAATGAGCTGGATTCCCTTCCAACTCGGATGGACTCATTGTTTCTGTGAACTTTCAATCGTTATACTACACACTTTCACGTAATTGCGTTCCAGGGAGTTTAAACTCACGTTTTTACAGATAGGTTCGTAAACGTAATTCAGCTTCATTTATTCGAAAAGAACACATTTCACACAGTTCGGAAATACAGCAAGAATGCATATTGCAAACATTATTTTGGAATCCACCAACATAGCCAAAATAGAAGGCATTTTCAGGATGCTATAGTTGAAAATGTACTAGATCAAACAATCGAGACTTCTATTTGATTAAATGGCTGTAATGAACTGTTATCAATGCTTTCAACCAATATAATAATGCGGTTATCGTGCAATGTCTTTAGTTATACGCAGCACGATTGAAGTCTGCGTTATCAGTTCAGTGTGTTGCGCGCAGAGGCAATGTGGTGTTCGACGCCACCACTATTATCACACTGGTTATTAAGTGACGTTAGAATAATTATTAAATGGCAAGGTCATTACGGTAAATAATTTTTGTAAAATTAATTTCTAAAGATTATTCGTAGTGGCGAATAAGTTTGGGGTGTGTACATTTATCTTCAAGACAGTAACCTCCAAAATATTGCGGTTATACTAACTGCACGTGCATTTTTTCTAAGTTGTCTCAATTTTTTATATTTCGAAAATTTGTTGCGTGTATTTGTTTTGTTGCTTCGAAAATGTATTTATATTCTGTTTTGCGCGCTACCATCACTCAAACAGTACACATGCTGTCACGTGCAAAGCACGTGGCATTTCACAGCCGTGCCATAAATCATTTCTGAATCACTTTCAGAAGGGTCGCTTGAAATTATTCTTCCACTTATGCCGGATTTATTTCGCCGCCATCAAAACCCGCTACATTTACACTTAATATGGGTCGCGAAAACATGTACTCGCTGGTGTGAGCACAAAGCCATTTTACTTAAGGGTTGCTCCATTCAAAAATGGCACACCATAACCTAGTATAGCAGAGCATTAGAAAATCTGCGACCTACAATCAGCGTAACGAAAAATGACGAATCAAAAGCTGTCCAATCAGAGTACAGTACGCCAATAGGAAATAACTTTTGGACGTGAGGGAGTTTTGATGTTCGTGTGTTGGCTACTCTGAATTTTTATGTTTTGGTTAACGAATGTCCGTGAATAATGGAAGGACGCATAACCTCTACATTTGTCTTCGTGACATGTTGTGAAAATGAAGGTGGATTGGCCAGTTTGTTCACGTATCTCCACATGCTGAACGTATTGTTTTTGTATACGTGGTTGCCATTAAAAAGTAATCAATTTCGCCATTGTTTTGAAACATCTATATCGTAGACACGAAAGGCAGTGTCAGAAACACACAAAAAAGTACTTTGTAGGCGGCAACACAATTATGGCGACAACAATATTTTTCATGATTACATTTTTTTCGATAGTTCGTTTACACACACACGTTAAAAACGTACCATAAGAAAGTGAAAAATTGCCATCTCTAAACTCACGCCACGTTGCGTACAGACGCGTGCTAATTGTGAACGACTATTGTAGACGCTACCATTAAATTACAGGTATTGCATTTCATGCTATAACGCGCTATGGTAACGCCATGCCGATTGTAGACGGGCCCTTACCATGTGAGACGAGAATCAAGGAGGCCGTGTTTACGACGCGTCCTTTTTTTTAACTATGCATGTGCGCTTTCACGCATCATTTTTCACCTTATTATTTCAAACTACCAGAACCTCCTAAATTATCCCAACCATAGTGTGTAAATACGTAATTTTATAACTAAAACTAATCTATAAAACTAGTTGAATGAGTATTTTTGCAGCGTAGCATAGCAAAATTAGTGAATAACTGAATCGTATTCAAACACACATGCGTGGTATTCAAAAGACCACGAATGTGAGCACAGCACATTTCACTTACTACTCCGTGCTTCTAGAGCGTGATATAGTTATGCCAAACGTGTTTTGTGGCGTGGTAACGCAGCTGACTTTTATTACCAAGGTCATGTGTTCAATTCCGGCCGGCTGCAGTAGGAACGTTTGAATGGTTTTCTTTATTTCGTTCCATGCGAATGCTGGTGGAGTTTCTTCCATCGAAATTCCCCTCCCTTTATGACTGTCGGAGTTACTGCTGGTGTATAAAACGAAATGAACGCGAGAAGTTACGGACGTAACTAATGTGCCTACTGTACGTTAACTTCGTTCAAGAGATTTTAGTGATGTTAATAAACATTTCGATATTAGGATCTCGTGCTCTAAAAACTGTTTAGTAGAGTAGTTACTGAAGTGGCACTAGAGACAAAAACTGGAGAACGATAGGAGCTATTAGTAGCGAATTCAGCACTGTAAGTCACCATGGGTTTAAATAATATGTCATAGCACGAAATTAATAAAAGCACAGTTTCGACAGCAAGTGCCTGCTGTATAAAAATGTTGGCTGTCTTTCCATTGAATGCCAAATGCTATGAATTCGCTTGATAAATTATTGACAAATGTAAGCTTAATTTTTCTTGTGAAGCTATATTTCGCTTTGTTGGAATTAAGATGTTTGCAGTATCTGTATTTAGTGTATGCAGTAAGCATTGTGAGTTCGAATCGGCTAAATGGCTCTAAAGATTCCGCATGAAACATAACAAATAACTAGACGAGCATGGGAGGAGGGAGGGAATATCTTATCCAGTTGAAATTCCTTAGTTCAAATGGTTGTCTCAAATTTGTTGCAGTATGGTTTGATATTTTCTGAGATACGTATGATCAGAATGGTGGGCAAATGAAGTAATAAGTATTGGCATATTACCCTACTGTGGTTAAATATGTTTAATAGTTTGCTTGATACGGCATACCAACCTAAAAAATTTTGATCACGCCATCATGAAAAGCTCTTGAAGCACTGGCACCATACAAGTTTAGGTGGCCTATTATAGCATTACTGTATGATAAATTCGGCAGGAATCTTTTAAATAGTCTTAGAGATATCGTGTAAAATGTTTTATTTTTCCAGGTAATGCTGTCATTAAAACGGTGTGTAAAAACGCAGTAGATAAGTTTACTTCATGCTTCATGTAGGAACTGCGAAAATGTCAAGATTTATTGAGATATGTATAATGATTCGCTATGTTATACTTAATGAACCTAAAGTATTTCTAAGGTCGCTATTACTGTTACAAGATGCCTGAGGAGCGTATCCAAGCTCGTGTAGGAAGGAGATCTTAATAAAAATAAAATTAACAAATTTTATTTTTGATTTATTTTCACAACTGTTATTTACAGCATTATTCTATCTCCACTATTACTCTTTCTTTTTTCTCAGTGAGTCCAATATTTAATTTCCATTCAAACTCTAATAAAGTCGTTCTTAATGTCTCTGTTTGGTTAAAGTCATTTATTAACACGCTTTCAGTCTGTCTGTTTTCATCATTTGCCATGTCTTTCACTCACGCGCCAAGTCCAACAGTCCAGCCTGCAGTCGCCTATCGCTGAAACTCCAGCCACTCGTCAACTCCCGGCCAGGCGGCCCGTCGCGCTGTGTGTACTCTGCTGGCCTTCACCTGGACAGTTCGACGCACCCCGAGTCACGCTAACAGAATCTAGGGCAGTAAACCACTAGGAAATTCTTCAGATAAATGCGGAAACTCAATCAGCTGACGGTCAGGGGTGCGCGCCGCAAAAGGATCATTATGGCGGTTCGCTTTTCGTAACGAGATATGCGCTGTCTGGGAGTATCGCTCGCCTGCCTGACCTTCCAAACACCCCTTGTGACTCACCGCCGCTACCGTGTAACTGCTCTGTCCTTCACTTCCACTCGCTCGCGCGGAATGACGTAGAGAGCACGTAACCATATATTATATTCTTATAAATGTGTGTGGTCTTCGTTAACACTACTTGCATCTAAAAAAATTGCGGGCATCTGTGAGCAATTACTTAGCTATAGTATTAAAACTCTATTTATTACTGTGATATCTTCCAAAGTAGCAGATTGAGGCGGACATGAACTCTTTGAATAAAATGCTGACATTTTGTAGTTCAGTATACCAACTTCAATCTACATCGGTCGAAAACTTTTGGAATTACGACAGATTACACAAAAAAAATTGTAATGGCCATCAGTTTGAAAATAAACATCTGACGCAATCGAAAATCAGAAATGCGTGGAAGATAGTAAACTTCTTTGCACTTTTTCAAAAATTTAAGGGGAACACAAACTTACACACAAATGCACACAGCTACACAAACAGGAACTCGATATCGTAAGCCTGGTTACGTAAAGTAGTAATTGTATGGAAGCGCGCAGCCTCCATCATTAGGCTGTACCACAAAGAGAATCGTCGACGGCCACATATAAGTGCTGTCCGGAGGTTTCTCCCAGGTAAATTTTTTTTAAAGTTTAAAATATTGATGTTTACGCAAAATTTGTACCAGCATATGGTTTTATAAGAAGACAACATTTCGCAATAATTATCTAAAACTCAAATATGAAAAACTAATACTTATAAATTTTAAAAGTGAATTAAATTTTATAATGCAATAACTTTAGTAATTATTGACATATGTTACTTTAAAAAAGTTATTTGATTTTATTTTTAAAAAAAGGGTAAAGCAAAATATGTCAAGAAAACAAGATCATTCAATGTACTGAAAAAAATTTGTGAAAACCAAATTTACGTTTGAAAAGTACAATCTTTAAATTACAGTAGTAATTAATATTCTTTACAAATATATAGCTAGTCATTTCGCATGTCAAGAATATCGTAAGCTCTACATCATATTTTATGAAGAGATTAAAATTCAATACACGAACCTTTTTCCGGGCATTAGAGCGTGTCTTTTCCAACCCCGTCCCAGGACCAAGCCAAAATCCGAGAGCCTCGCGACCACCAAAAAAAAA
>NQII01000332.1:340103-402841 GCA_002778355.1 Clitarchus hookeri | reverse complement strand
GGGGGGGGGGTGTAGGCGCCAGACAACCTCCTCATAACGGACCGCAGATATTGAACAACCCCTCCAAGTCGCAGCCAGTGTGTGTATGAGTGTGCGCACGCATCGCTATGTGCTGACACAGATAAGGCGCGGCGAGTCGTTTATCACGTCCGGGGAAATTGCCGGCGTTAGTTACAGCGCGAGCCGCCATTCCTTCCATCTCCACCCTCCCTCCTGACCGACGCCCCAGCGAGTCCCGCGGAGACCGTAAAACATGCGCGCGATGTAGTAAATCTGTGTTAACGAGCGGCGAGCCGGATCTCCACACCTCAGCAGGGTCGCTCATCGCCTGTCAGCAAACGTGACTGCTCGTCTCACTCAGATGTGCCGCGTAGAAACGTATCGTGCTCCATCTACACGTTGTAATTTGTTATCAAATGCAAGGTGTACCGTTGAACGACGTTCTACGCATCGTGCAAACATTCGACTGACCACTTCAAACAGAAGACTTTGAAAGGTACATCAACGCGTCTATCGCCGACATTTCTGTTTTGTAGCAAGGTTCGTTGCACGCCAGCATACGATACTAGATGTTCTGGGTTTAAGTCCCGGGCAAAGCGTGGACGTATTAATTTTTTCAGCTACACGTCTTTAAAAATGTAAATACTAAAAATGAATGAGTTATATTTTTATTAAGTTTTTTTAAAGATATTTTATTTAGTATCAAGTGCTACCAGCAAAAAGCAATTTAACATAAATGAAGAAGTAGTTTCACTGTAATTGCATAATTTTATTTAAAACTACGGATTAACATTAAAAGCCAGTAAGCGAGATAATTGTGCGAAAATCTGGTTTGCAGGGGTTGATGATGCAATCGATTGACATATCGTTATGAAGTTAGTTAACATATTTGTTCGCCAGTCAGTATAATATTCCTGAAAAGCGGAATTAAAAATAGCCTACATATAATTAAAATCTTCAAGTTTCCAACACCTAACTGATTTAGAGTTTCAAGCAATCTTACTGTATGTAATTTGTTTATTTTGTCTTTATTTTCTGTTGGTGCAATTAAGTATGTGTTTTCCTTTTCAACCACTGAACGCAAAGGTAGGAGAAACGGGAGACCCCCGAGATAACCCACCAACCACGATTGCCACATGCAAATGCAAAATCCCGGTTGACATCGCCAGGAGCCGAACCCTGATCGCAGTGGTGACAGGCGAACTGCCTCACCCGCGGCCCTTCACATGCTGCGATAGCATCTGTGAACTGAATACATTTTACAAGAAGCAACTTCCGGAAGTCAAACCAATGAAAATAATTTAATAACATAAATAGTTAACAACACTAATTTAGAAGTATTATATTAGAAAACTTTAAAATTTCTCACCGTAGAATGAATAGACAAAGGACGATGAATAGAAATAAAAAAATCATTAGACCTCCAAAACACAAAATTTAAAAATTGCAGTGGCATAATCAGTTAACAATCACCAATTTACAAGTACTTTAATTAAAATAATTAATTAACAATTTAACACAGTTTGATAGTATATTATTAGGACATGATGATAATATTAAACCATAAAAGACCCAAGATTATGTCGTGACAAATAAGCATAACTAATGAAAAATGCTGAGGTACAAGTATTCAGAAGTAACCAATTATTACTGAACAAGACATGAGCATATAATGTTAAGGTACATAGTGACTACAAGAATGAGCAGTGATACCAAGATCATGGTGTGGGGAACAAAAAGTCAAAATAAGGCAAAAGATACTGAAATGTTCAGCTTAAATCTACTTACTTATTTACAAGTATTCAGAATTAAAACTATTAATTGTTCAAATGATACCATGTAACATTCTTGATTGAAGTTGCGTAGACAAAAAAGAATGTATGTAATAGTATAAGTAAATATAAAAGAAAGATAATGTATGTAATAGTATAAGTACAAATNAAATCCCGGTTGACATCGCCAGGAGCCGAACCCTGATCGCAGTGGTGACAGGCGAACTGCCTCACCCGCGGCCCTTGACAAGCTGCGATAACCTCTGTGAACTGAATACATTTTACAAGAAGCAACTTCCGGAAGTCAAACCAATGAAAATAATTTAATAACATAAATAGTTAACAACACTAATTTACAAATGTTATATTAGAAAACTTTAAAATTACTCACCGTAGATTGAATAGACAAAGGACGATGAATAGAAATAAAAAAATCATTAGGCCTCCAAAACACAAAATTTAAAAATTGCAGTGGCATAATCAGTTAACAATCACCAATTTACAAGTACTATAATTACAAAAATTAATTAACAATTTAACACAGTTTGATAGTATATTATTAGGACATGATGATAATATTAAACCATAAAAGACCCAAGATTATGTCGTGACAAATAAGCATAACTAATGAAAAATACTGAGGTACAAGTATTCGGAAGTAACCAATTATTACTGAACAAGACATGAGCATATGTTAAGGTACATAGTGACTACAAGAATGAGCAGTGATACCAAGATCATGGTGTGGGGAACAAAAAGTCAAAATAAGGCAAAAGATACTGAAATGTTCAGCTTAAATATGCTTACTTATTTACAAATATTCAGAATTAAAACTATTAATTGTTCAAATGATACCATGTAACATTCATAATTCCATTTGCTTCTACATAAAAAAAATGTACGTAATAGTATAAATACATATAAAAGAAAGATAATGTATGTGATAGTATAAGTACAAATAAAGGGGGATAACAATTTTACAAACTGATAACACATACTACGAATATGTCTAGCGTAGCCTTGTTAACAGTGTTTATTCACTGTTTCTGAGGAAGCTTAGGGAAAAGTAAAACTGTTCCTAGCTCATTAATTAAAAACTGAATAATCAAAACAAATTAATGACATTTCAGAGTACATGTATCAGCAAGATATAATCTAGTTTCAATATTTACAATGGCTGAGCTAAACAAGAGCTTTCGTTATCACATTCATGAAAAATTTCTTGCTCAATGCAGTTGACATGGTGTGAAAGGTTTTCGCTTTTATCATCTGTGTCCCACTGTCACTATCCCGTTTGATTAAGAATGCATCTACTGTTAACTCCATGAGGCAGTCGTTCTTCCAGTATACTCTTCTTCAATTCCTCCAGTTTCTGCCTTCTCTTCTCAGCTGTTTCATTGTTGTCAAATACTTTGAACGCCACACGATGATGTCAGCTTTTTCAACAAGAAACACCCGCTTCTTTTGTAATCTTTTCCATCCACAAAAAGCCCATGTCATTGAGCATTATTCTTAGAGACGACTAACTCCAATTCCACCCAATCTTTTCACGCAGAACTGGCATAAGTTTGCCTACAGTTGGTACGATTTTCTTTACGACGTAAAATTCTCTAATAGTGTCCCTTATCACACGCCTGTCAAAGCTATCGATAACAATTTTCGTAGTTATTTTTATCCTGAAATAACTAATTAATTTGTACATAAACTTATTTCTAGGCACTTTACACAATATAAAAATATAAATGTATACCGGCAATGCATATACCAAAGCTTCTGTACAATAAGTAAATGAAATAATAAACGGATTTCACTTCCCTTTGAATTTGTTCTCTTTAAAATACTCGGAATTATTACCATATTTCTTTGTTTGATATAGGTAATAAAAACAAAATATCAAAGGCCATTTTCTAAAAAAATATGTTTTAAATTAAGTTTTGATGTGAGCTTATAACATTACAAACTGCATGTGTAAAAGTACAAAAAAAAAATTTCCGTCTAAAAATTCAATATATATGTATACACACATTAATATATATATATATATATATATAACTTTTGGGCTGCCAATTGCGCAATTAACATAAATATAAAAATTTCCATATTTAGTAAATTTTAACAGAAACTTCTAATATTCATATACAATAACGAGGAACTTCAACATGTACTTTACAAATTGCAGTTTAGTATATATGAGGAATGTGCCAAATTTACAATTTTTTAATAAAATCTGTTGAATCGTTTGACTGAAAATGATATTACTGAAAGTACTATTACTTGCATATATTACTGAAAAGTCACGGATGACACTTTACTATTGGTGCAATGTTTTAAAAGCATACCCGTTCAGTCAAGAAAATAAACCTTGCCTTTGATGCTGTTACGTGAGGTACTTATCTGCATCTGTCAAAGTGACTAAAAATAACATAAATAAATTACGTTGCAGATGTAATAAGGGCTCTGACTGGCTGGCGCATGAAGTGCATTACAAGGGTTTGGTACAAAACACATGATTCCAAAACAGCTGGATATATTGTAGTGGCGTCAAAACACCGTGTTTAAAATTCTCATTCGAACTCCAAGAATTTTTTTGTGACGCAAAAATTGCTAAAACGGGTACTTTCAGATACAGTTTCAGCTACAGATTTTTGTATACATACACTTAAGAGTTGTCTTCAGAAACATATCGTATTTTCTTCTTATTAGTGTGCCTTTAAAATAAATATGTTCACTGCTGAAAGTCACGTGCAGGCGAGTCGCCACCAGAGAGAGAGCATTCAAGTTGAGCGCCTTGTGGGTATAGGTTACGAAGCTAGTAAGGAGTGAGCGAGAGTTCGCCTTAGAGTCCGCCCGTTTTGAGGACTCGATTGCACATAATAATTGCAGGTAGTCTGAACCCATAATAGCAAATACAGTGAACAGTGTAAGCATTGTGTCCATGCCTTCGCATTCCTGGAGTTGTTTGAGGCTCGCCAGGTCTCTCTCTGCTTTGTTTGCGAATTCTTTCTATACACGCNGCCTTCGCATTCCTGGAGTTGTTTGAGGCTCGCCAGGTCTCTCTCTGCTTTGTTTGCGAATTCTTTCTATACACGCCTTACTTACTCCCGTGTACTTTGCAGCTCTCTCTGTAGCTTTGTTAATAGGAACCAACAAATATTTATTCCNGCCTTACTTACTCCCGTGTACTTTGCAGCTCTCTCTGTAGCTTTGTTAATAGGAACCAACAAATATTTATTCCTTGGCTTTTCACCACAAGCTTCTACAACACTCCTGATGACTTATCTTCCCTGTGCTGTGTATAACTTGTTTATACCTCTTGGGCCGCGCGCTACTCGCCATTGTCCACAGTCCTTCACTACTGCGAGGGGCGAGGGGTGATGTGTTTTGTAAGGCATGTAGCACAGCGTGGAGGAGTGGCCATTGTCTTCCTAAACCCCTAACCACCCTTGTTCCAGGCCTTCTTGCCTCCTCGACCACCTTCCATACAACTGCNCCTTCTTGCCTCCTCGACCACCTTCCATACAACTGCAATTTTTCGGCCTAGAATCCTCTTTAACAAAACCAAAACCGCAACGAAGTACTCCGTTCTTCGCGGCGGTTATCAACAAGCCCTGCAGTTTAAAATCCCTGGTTTTTAGGAACCATTCCTCTTCCCCCCCCTCCCCTTAGACAGGCAAGGTGAGGAAACAGTTATGGGTACTAGGTCCCCTGGCACTACCCAGGGGCCCTAATAACAAAACAGACTGCTGGCTTGGCGCAGATTAACAATTTCATCGACAGCCAGGCGGGATGGGCTAGCTGTCCCCAGCCTGAGCTCTAGATATGCTAAACAAATGGGCGGGCAAGTGACCTCGCAAGGGCTTATACTTACCCTGCGCTGAGGGAGTAGTGTCACAGTGATGATAAACGGCGTCACTGTCACTCTGAAACGGGGTTTTATAGCCTGCATATGTACGTGCCTTTTATTTCTAGTTGCTAATGATCTCTATAAGACGTTGGCGAAGTTTGTCATTTTCATTGCGGAACATTCTGTATGTTCATTAACTGGAAAAATTACAATTTACTCGAAAGCACATATTGCATTGTTGGGAGTTGCAGCTCGTAAATAAGAATTTCCAAACAAGGATCCTATTTGTCTCACTGGTATAGTTTTGCCAGGGTGAGTTTTTAACATGTTTCACATTCTTGGATTTATAAAACACTCAAAGAATTCATGAAACAAACGTCAAGAGCTTGCAGTCGGTGATATGTGTGAGATGGCAGACACAGCTCATGGCCATTGTTTGCTTTTGCTGTTTCAAGAAATTCAATGTTTTTGTTATCTGTACCATAGCCATCTAGGATTAACAATACACTATTGTCCTGAGTAGGTTTCGCGTGCTTAATAAAGTGGTTAAACCATATGAAGAAATTTTCTGTTTGCATCCAACCAGATGGGTGGCAAACTAAGACAGAGCCCTTGCGGTGCACGTTCCACTAATTCAGAATTATGTTGTATTCGTGGGAATATCATGAGTGGTGGAACACACTGCCCAACTGCACTGAGATGTATTGCAGCTGTCATTGTGGTTCCCCTTTCAGCAGAATACGAAGTGCCAACTTGCTTCTTTCCCTCCAACTTATTTCTTAATATGGCTTATTAGGTACTGTAGAAACTGCTGTCTTGTCGACGTTAAAAATTCGGCTTGCTGTAAAGTGATATCTATCATGAAGCTCACTGAGTAAAATAAAAACGAATGAACATTTGACTTTGTTAAATGCAGCTTCACGAGATGTAGAGGTTTTTCCTGGTAACCTAAGTAACAGTTGTGAATGTCGTTTTAAGAAAGAGACAACCCAGTCTTTATCTGCCATTGCTTTCGTCACACTGAGCGGATATTGAATGGCATTTATAACAGCGGACTTGTAAGCTAGTACTCACAATTATTTAATCCGAATACCAAACATTCTGCTTTCCATAAAGAGACAATGTTGCACCAACATTTGCTCTTCTTCAGGAGTGAAAAATTGTCTNTACCAAACATTCTGCTTTCCATAAAGAGACAATGTTGCACCAACATTTGCTCTTCTTCAGGAGTGAAAAATTGTCTGTGTCTGCTGATGCTTCTCCTGCCCTATCTTCTTTTCTGTATCGCTTAAACCGTGTTGTAGTGGGAACGCTAAACTCTGTTGCAGCGTCTTGCATCGTGAGACGTCTGTCTNTCTGTATCGCTTAAACCGTGTTGTAGTGGGAACGCTAAACTCTGTTGCAGCGTCTTGCATCGTGAGACGTCTGTCTCGTACAACCATGATTGCAGACGCCATGACGTCCTCTAACCATTTGAGTTGGGGTGATTTTATAATATACTTGCGCACCATACAGCTAACATGAAAATTTAATAATTTAATAATTTTAGTATTAATTAATAACTGTTCAATAACTAAACAAAATTTACCACTGCATCGTAAGTTAATTATGAAAACTAAGCAAGAACCTGAAATGAATCCTGTGTTTTTAAATAGAAGATTATTAAACTACCTATATTTTATTGAAGTAAACTGCCAGTGTACTTCGCTTTGCCCCGCGACACCAACGAAGCCACGTACCTAATTTTCTCGGAATATCTACCTTTAAGCGAAAAAGCGTTACATTACACGTGAACTGAATATATGGAGTACGGAGAACACCATCCATAGATATATGTATTCAATAAACAGATCACCGGTTAGGTAAAAGCTTACCATGGATAAAGAAAATAAAAATGAATCAAAAACCACTCCTCTCGTGTTGTTTCGTTCGCCACAATGACCGGTACACTACAAAAACTAGTAAAGGAGGACACTTGCGACAATAATAAATGTGTAGCAGCATCGCACAGTGTCCAATCCACTTTGCCCCTCGGTTCACTTTACCCCTCTAACAACCCTTTTAGCCCAGGCTGATCGGGGTTGTGCAATAATATCAGAATGAGGCTCTATGGAGGAAGGTGAGCGAATAACTAAACAAGCATTGAGGCTCCCGCCTACCTAGTGCTTTTTTCCGCATTTGAGACCGAGAAGTGTGGGAGCGATAAGAGCGACACTTCCACGCGCAAGTGCGCCAAGACTGGCCAAGGCTCTCAAAGTGCGCACAGCGTACTCGCACTGCGTGTACCTATGGGACTTTCAACGGTGACCCTATTATTTTATTGGTGGAAATTCTTTTGGAAAGTTCAATGCAGTACCCGTACGTAGTTTTGTACATATATATGAAGCGTATATTTTGAAATATAGCATTTTGAAAAAGTCATTTTTAGCCATTTTTTGAGTACTCTAAACTGGTGTTTCAAATGTTCGTGATGTCTTGAAAGCGCTCAACAGCCCTCGTCTGACGTGTGTGTTCTTTTCGCAGACCAGCACACTGGATACAAGTGTGTAATAGTTTCGTAGAAAAACGAGTATTCCAAACACCCTGCAACGCATTTCAAGCATCAGGTAGGCGGGAGTCTTAAGGACCTTCTCGTCTTTAATAGGAGCATCAAGACTTCTACACTATATGAACTTGCTCAAGTTAGAGCCAATTCTATTGTCAAAGATCAAGAATTTAGTTCAACACTACTTGGCTGCATATCACTCCCTGCAAATATCATACCGCACACTCACCACTGCCCGTGTATCACTGAGCCTTGTCGTTCAGTACCACGGACGAGCGTTCGCCCGCACAGTCACAGATTGCTTCTGGGTGCACCCTCGGGCAGGGGACCACGCGGGGTAGTCGCCCACGAAGGTCGTCGGCGTCGGCAGAGGAATATGACCTGACGCCTGTCGCGTGCCCGCCTTATATTGGCGCTGGTGGCCTAGTTCGCCGCACGGTAGCTCGGTTGTTGTCTAAATAAGGTTCCGCTCCAAAACACTGCCTGCCTGCCCTCTCCGACGTGGTTGTTGAATTGTTTGTATGGCGCAGACATGTAGCTACCGTGCTATAACACCCCACCCACTCTCCTCTATAGATATGTGCACCACATATCATCTAAAATCACTCATAGTTCGGTATATGCCTTTAAAAATGAAAATGAACAACTAGTTAATTTCCAATTTTACATCATTTTTAAATTAGAGCACTGAATGCATAGACAATATCTGTAATTTAACTAAGTTAGGCGTTGAATGCGAAACCCGTTGCAGTTATATTATTTAACTTAATTAGTTAGGGCCGTAGCCTTCGTATTGAATTTCATTTCGTGACACGAGCAGGCATGGTTTCAAACCAACGTTTTTGAGTAATCCATGCCTTTATGGAGTGCCTGGCATTTACCAACTCAGACTGATGCGATCTGTAACCCAAGAGGCGAATCCTATACGTACTCCCGAGGGAACATAATGTGCGCTGCAAAATGAACCACGCATCTGGCACAGCGATATCGAAGTTGGTGGCGAAGTACTTTGTTGCAGCCTCCAGCTTTTTTGCTGTGTTGTAGAAGCAAGTGTCATCGTCTCCAAGGCACAGTATAGCTGCCAGCAGAGCAACTTTTTGTTAACTGTCTTGCTGATTCCACTTCTATCGCACGCGCTAGTACATCCTCCGGTTTGTACAGCGCTGCTAAGTATAACTTCAACATACAACAAGTAATCGACTTCGATAGCGTCTCATGCCGTCTCAAGGCTAAACTAATAAAATATTGTCTATAAAATAAGTGTTTGAATTTGTGTATACGTGTATCTTAGTAAATAAATGTTCTGGGAATACGACTTTGTTCCAGTAAAATTAAAAAACAATGATCTGCATCCACCAGTGTTTGTTTTACCCAATTAAATATATTCAAAGAAAAAAGATGGTGAAAAGTTTTCAAAAATAACACTTTTAGGGCTTTTCTGTTCAGTTTCGTTAAGGGAAAGGAGAAAAGTCTACTTGACATATGTTGTTTAATCCATTGGCTTGCATCGCGTGTATTAATATCGTTCTATTACAAATATAATTTGGGAGGAATTCAGCTTACCGGGAATGCATATCACTGTATTGAGAGGGTCTGTCGCAATGCTTCCTTATGACCACACATGACCTTGGGGCGTTTAAAATTGTTTGCTGGGACTCATCTTAAGACACTCCTCAAGTGACAGCTAAGCAAGCCATCCGCACATAGTCCACAGGTCCCGAAGTGGTTCTCCTTGTTGCTGCGGAACTGTATACGGCGGAAATCAGAATGGAATACAGCAGGAAACGTTTATCTGGTAGCTAATGGGCTATACTCAGTTCCCGCCCCTCTCAATACATATGTGAGGCTGTAATCACACTGCTTAACCGACTAGCCGTTCAAAAAAGCTATAATCTCGTATTAATGATAACATTCCCAGCACGACTACCATCTTCACTTTAAGAATTTCTTTATATTTTTACTTAAGCAATCTTGTACCTCTTAACTTTTTTATCCTCTTATTGATCCATATGCGGTTTCACTTTCACTGTTTATTTTCTTGTCAATTTTATTCGCTATTCCACTAGCAACAACTATATGGTGTCTACTATTCTACTAGTGTAATCTCTTTCGTATCTTTTCGTATCAAAATTTTCATTCACGCTCTTTACCTATCATTAATTTCACTAGCACAGTGATTTTTTTTACCAATATTTATTCTTACAATTTTGATTTTTTAATATACATTTTTGCAACTGTCTATTTCTGTCTGCATATTTATTCGCGTTGTTCATTCTCGTGTTAGCATGTTATAATGTCTATTTTTCAGTCTACATGTTTATTCGCTTTCTATTTTCTCTTGTCAGTTTTGTCATATAATTCGCTATGGTTGTAAGGTTTCCAAGCTATAGTCAAATGTATATCGTCTGTTTTCTTATTTACAATTTCACTTACAGTGTCTGACTATTTCGCTGGTAGCTCTCATCCACTGTGCTCACTTCATAGCAACTTAATATTTTGCCTTATATTCAGCTAGCAAACAACCCACTTCGCTGTATATGGTGGAAGTCTCCTACTAAATAAATGCATGCCTCCAATTCGGCCCTGGTACCAGTGTACAAGTTTTNCGCTGTATATGGTGGAAGTCTCCTACTAAATAAATGCATGCCTCCAATTCGGCCCTGGTACCAGTGTACAAGTTTTGAAAATAGTCAGTTTACAACTACATTTTACGTGAAACAGTCACTCACTATATCGCATTAACTATTAAAACAATGAACCACTTCATTTAGAAAATAAACAGTCAACATGCCTGCTACTCTGCGATGAACGGTGTATGGATCATTGAATATCTCACTGTACTCTTCACTTGTTCGCACTGCCCAGTGGAGTGATACCTCTCCGGTCCCAGGAGTCACTCAACATCCGCAGTACACGTGAATGTTTACTCAGTACGCCGAACTTTCCACAGCTACACATTCAGAGAGCTTAAGGAGCCTCCCTGGTTGTCGTATGGGCCTCATTGCATCCACTTGCGTTTGTACAATTTTTTAAATAAACTATGTAATATTTCAATGTAAATCTTTTTTCAGGACCTAATTGAATGTCGATATTTTGTTGCCAAGTTTTAAATTTGGTTATTGAAACATAAATGTAATCTTTGAGAAGTGCCAAAGTCGGGTAAAATCGCTGTAAGAAGACCTCTGTTTGCGATATTTTTTCTTCTGTAAGACAGTACTTTAAACCATAGGAACAAAGCTATATATTTTCTGAACAGATTGCTGTATTAAAACCCGGTAGTAACTGCTTGAAATTCTGAGTAAACGGAGCGCATGCGTAGCTTCTTTACAATATTTTCCATCCTTCCTTACTGTTGGACGTGACCTTGAGACGGTTAAAATTGTTTTGCAAGGGAGGCTCCTTAAGGTCCACCTCGGTCCCCAGCTGCGAAATGCTGCGCCATGCGTCTACGAACTCGTACACTCGCTCCGAACCTATGAACTTTTTAAATAACTGTCTCTCAAAGGCCAACTCTTCCACATTTCCGAAGCGGAGATAAGCGTCTGGCTGCTTCTCGGTTGGAAATGCGATCAGAATGTTCATGTCGAGTGAGCTGACAGGAGCATGACATGAGCTATACAGTATGCTCCAGCACTCGTCAGTCAGACAGACCCCAGTATGGACATCAAGTATAAATATATAAGTGCGAAACCAAGCAAGGTGATTAACGGCATGAACACGTTGTAACTGTTCTAAGAAAAGGGTAAAATGCTTGCAGCTGTTGCAAACGCCAGAAACCGGACTGACTGAAGCTACCACTACAGCAGTGTTGATTTCGTCAAGCGAGTGTTTTAAAGCAGCTATTCTTAAAATATGGCCCGAGGACCCCTGTAGGTTCTTGAGCTTTATAGTGAGGGGTCCACAAATGAAACTAATATAGGGGCCTATTTTACTTTTCATAAAAATGCTGTCTATCAAGCTTGCAGCCACGGGATTTTAAACGTGAAATTAATTTTAAAGAAATTCCTTTTCAATTCATCAATTTTAAAGATAATTGTTTCAAGCAATAAGTATTCATTGCAACTTTCTCAATGAATACTGTCACGTTAAGAAACTTTCAAAAATTTTTATTCATTCATATTTTTATAAAATGTGTACTGTAATTGTAAATTTGAGGAAAAACGTTATTAACATTTAAATTGGCAAGATGACTTATTTTGTCAGTATTCCTCAAGGAATATCACGTAGAATGTTTCCTGCTTGAAACAGTTNTAAATTGGCAAGATGACTTATTTTGTCAGTATTCCTCAAGGAATATCACGTAGAATGTTTCCTGCTTGAAACAGTTATTTTTTAAACTGATGCATTGAGAAGAAATTTGTTAGTAATCGACTCCCCATTTACACGTAACAATTTGTTTAGCGAAGAATAAATAGGTTGTATACAAATAAAAATATTTTCTAAGCTTATATAAAATAAGGTATTGAGGGTCTGACAAGTATATGTACATCAAATAAAACGGTACTCGAAATCACTTAGTTTAAAAACCCCTGTATTGTTATTATACGATTCATCATGGCTACTTAAACCATGCACTGCATAATCTCGTGTCCGTAACACATTACAAAAGAAAATTACGTAACACTTTATCAACAGCGAACATTCCATAAACAACTTCTGTGGTAAAAAACGTTTTTTTTTTTGTGTGGAGGGGGGGGGGTTATCGTTATTCGTAACTGAAACAATATATTCGGTGACATTTCCTCATTTATTGGCTCGATATTTCTGTGCTATTGCATTGCATTATTTCTACTAAGTTCTCATCTGATATGTCTTTAATTTGGTTCTTTGGTAGGGATGTTTTTTAATTAAAAATAAAAACTGATTTAGTCGTCAGTGTAATCGATGATATACTGAATAGAGAAAAAAAAACCATTATTACGAAGACGCTAAGTAATGGAACGTATTTCCTGTTTGGGAGAAATACGTCGCGAGCCAGAAAAAACTCTATGGCTGGCAGAAAAATTAAAGATATCACTGTAAGAAATGCCTGGTTCTTCCTAAACTGTGGTGGAAGTTTTTAACCTATACATTGTATGTAAATAACACTTCGTATGAGAATGCAAATATAATAATTTTGAGCTTCGCCATATACAAAGTAGGTCACTTCGCTACATATTTGACTCCTTCGTGAGCAAATGTAGGAATGGGAAAAGAATGTTCTATTCGCGTTTTCTCCCTATACGTATACACTGATGCGATAAATTTGCGAATAATATCTTAGCGTGTATGTACTGTTGTAACGGTGTCCTTGAAAGTGACTTCGCAGAAGGGAGCCAAACTTCTCGCGTTCTGCGACTGAGCCGATGTGCAAACTTCCTGCGTATCGCGCTGTCTTTTTTTCTTCTCGTACGCATCTTAGAACCATTTAGTGCATCANCCGATGTGCAAACTTCCTGCGTATCGCGCTGTCTTTTTTTCTTCTCGTACGCATCTTAGAACCATTTAGTGCATCATATTAGGCGAGAACACGTCTCAGTTATGAAATGTGCAAATTCGTTTGTGAATTTGAGCTATAGTAACGGTAATGTTGGACGTTTAAGATGCGCTGCGTTCACTCAGGCCACGCGTGGAGCGGGTTTCGTGAATTATGAATCACGGGTTGGTTGGAGTGAATGCGATTGTACAAATCGAGAGTTGATAGGAAGTCCATCACTTCATTTGCGTTTTCACAAATCCAAGCTGCATGCAACGTATTGCACACTTACTAAAATAAACTTTATAGCTCTATATTAAAAGCTACTACATAAAAAGGAAACAATTCCGTGTTGCGTCGATGGGAATAATTCTCCGCTTTTGCCTTTTTACACTCAAAACTAAAACTTCGACATATGATTAAAATAATTTGCACGGTTTGCAAAAACAGAACTTCGTGAAACATACAGCCTCTTCGAAGACTGTTTGAAGTCAAAGATAACAGAACTTAGTCTTAATGGATGTGCAGGGTAGGTGTAGTGTAATAAAATTAACTGTTGTTCTAACCCTAACATAATTTCGTAAGTAATTATTCGAATCTTATTCAGTTTACTTCAGTAATGTTATGAAAGTGTGTTTCAATTCGTATTATTCGCACTTAAATTATTGACTTAAAACAATAATAACAATAAGATACGTTTTGTTATTTTGACGACACTCTTCTGGTCACGTATTTCGTTGGGGAAAATGATGGAAATGAATTATACCTCATTGGCACATTGATTTCTAATTACTTCTGTAAGTCTTTAAATAGCCAAACACATTCCTATAGTCTATTTGCTATTTTTTGCACCTTTTTAATGAAACCTTTGGAAATCAGCCCGTACATGACGTGTTTGGTTGTCTCCTAAGTAATTCACATATCATAAGCGTTTTATACTTGTGTTAACATAAAAGTGCCTTATTATTGGTTAAATTGAAATTTTATTTATCTTTTATTTGTAAATTATAATATTTCATTTATAATTAATATGAATAAAAACAGATAGGAAATAGGTGTGTTGGTAACGCCTAGTAATAATTAGTTATCATGAACTGTATCATGAAACTGAATGCGCATGAATGCTGTGCGTTGTTTCTTTCGTGTAGTTTTCTAGCCTTAGTTAAGCTTTGTTTGCACGAGGCGAAGGAATATCATGAAAGTAGAACTTTAAGAGAACTCCAGAAAGGTTGGAAGTATCAGTGACTGGATTATATGTTTCTCTTGCACAGTCAACTGATGCATTGAATCATTTCCTAACAAGAGTCCAATGATTAATTTTTATTTCTTTAAAATATTCTGCTTGATTTTATTTGGTCAGTTTGTAAATGGATTAAGGCTTTTAATTCAAAATGCCGCAAAAAAACTGATAGCATAAATAAATATTCGTTCGGTACCATCGATAAAAATATTTTTGGTATGCCGGGTAGTATTTNAAAAAAACTGATAGCATAAATAAATATTCGTTCGGTACCATCGATAAAAATATTTTTGGTATGCCGGGTAGTATTTCGTGCATCTATTGTAAGAAAACTTTATATTTTAATTGATTTTATTGATTTCTCCAGTTCTAAAACATTTTTGAGGATTTAAATGCTTAAAATTGTTTTTGACTCGGCTAGTAAAAAATTATAGTTGCTATTTCGTTCCTTTTAAAATTGTCAATAGAATAAAAAAATACTAGTTAAACGTGAAAATTTGTCAGTAAATAAAATATAAATAATAATATCTAGAATGTCAGACAGTGCAGTTACGTTGTATAAAAACTTGGAAAAAAGTTCAAACTGAAAATTTTTAATGTGACCTACTACAGGACCAACGTCAAACTTTCAGCTTAGCGCCATGGAACTTCCAGGGAAAATCGGTGGCANTTAATGTGACCTACTACAGGACCAACGTCAAACTTTCAGCTTAGCGCCATGGAACTTCCAGGGAAAATCGGTGGCAATAAAATTTGCAAAACTTTGGCGTAAAATTTTCATAAATAATACTTGTTTGAATGTAATAGATATCCAGGAAAAGCCTACGTGACTATAGTCCATTCACGGTTACTCTCATATTTTCTGAAGCCCTGCTGAAGTTCTACTTCTAGAATATTCCTCCGCATCATGCAAATAAAGTTTAACCTAGTCCAGAAAATTACACCAAAGGGACCTAGCACTGCATTCATGCGCACTCAGTATATAATAATACTTGGCATGAGAACAATTTCTTACTCGGTATTACCAACACAACTATTTCCTCCCTGTTATTCTTTNGTATAATAATACTTGGCATGAGAACAATTTCTTACTCGGTATTACCAACACAACTATTTCCTCCCTGTTATTCTTTATATTAATTATAAATGAAAAATTGTATAATTTATGTATACAATATAAGTTAAAGTTCAATTTAATAAAAAAATTAATCATTTCTTATATTAATTCAAATATAAAACACTCGTGATACATGACATATTTAGTAAATAACCAAGCACGTCATACATAGAGTAATTTTTCAAAGGTTCTATTTTTTTTTTTTTAATGAAGAGACTGCGAATAGAGTATAATAATAAATGTCTTGCACACGCACTGAATCCACGCCGGGCCGGGGCATCAATATCAGAGTCCTCTAAATAACGGACGGACAATATTTTTTGGCCTCTTGGAAGATTTGTGGCTAATGGCCAACTTGTGTCCGGGATGGTCGGGCGTAACACTAGGTCGGCAATGGTCCCGGCGTCTGACTCGCTCGATACCGTCTCGTGTGGAAGAGTTCTCTTTTTTCTGTTATGGTGCTCTAGCACGAAGACCTCGCACGAGGCATAGATGCGCGATCCCCCCTCGACTTACAATCCTGTAAAAGCTGATATTGCTCTTGATCATAGCCTGGACACAGACTAAAGATGACCTACTCTGATTTTCGTCTTCTGCGCATGACCCCAATAAACACTGGCTCGAGTGTGTCAAAACAATTGTCAAATTCTCGTGTTTCAGCCATAAACTAAAGGTAAGGTACACCGATCTCGCTGGCTGCGCACAACCGATTTCCATATCCCATTTTTAAACTGCTTTTCTGCCAATAAGACTAGCAAAAACGGCGTGGATTGGATTTGAGGTTAAAACACTGTTTTTTTTTTTNAAACTGCTTTTCTGCCAATAAGACTAGCAAAAACGGCGTGGATTGGATTTGAGGTTAAAACACTGTTTTTTTTTTTAACAAATGCTTTGACATGTTTGTATACTTGCTCTGCTCGATCTGTAATGCAGTTTAATCAAACTCAAATTGGTAAAACTACTTTATTCGCATGAAAGTGCTTGTTTTTTTGAAAATTAAGATATAAACAAATACGTTCATCACTGTTGACCATGTGACTTTGACAGTTGTGTTGTGTTGNTTTTTTTGAAAATTAAGATATAAACAAATACGTTCATCACTGTTGACCATGTGACTTTGACAGTTGTGTTGTGTTGCTTTGGGGTAGGTCAATGTCGGGTATATGCGTAGAAGACGAATAAGCGGTCTACCTCGTCTTTAGTTTCTGGTTTTAACAATTATGTGGGGTTTGTTAACATCTGGTTTTAAAATTAAACACTTGGTTTTTTATTAATTATATTTTGCGTAACTTTATTACGTACTATTTGCGTTAAAACTTTATCAAAAGTAGTAATTATACTGGTGTATCAAAGCACTTAGTTTATGAAACAGTGTGCTAATCTTAGTTGGTATTGATATTTATGCGGCTATGTACGCTGTCTCTTTCGTCGCATATGTATTAGTGTTTCGTTAGCAGTGCTAATGCGTACAAGTTCACAATGCTTTTAGTTTGGCAAACAAATATTTTCGCGCCAGGTAGCACTGGCTTTGCACATGTACTAGAATGAGCCAGATATACCGGAGTTTTCCGTTTTGTATGTAGCTATATATACAGGAAGTTTTTCGTTTTGTATGTAAGTGAATGAGATAATTTCAATTTTCGTAAAAAATATTTAATTGTGTAAAAATCTTCCAAGTTATATTTTGTTGGACCCTGCGTAAAAAATAAACCTTGTTATTCGCACTAAGAGTCCAAATATAACGAAATATATGCACATATTTTAAAATATTCTGTCGTAAATTGGATTTTGAAAAATGTCCGCTTACAAAATTACTTAATTTTAATATCACAACTGAATCGAAAAATATAAAAGTGGAATGGTTAAAAATGTAATTTTTATGGTTTTCCTGCGTAGTTTCCCTAATCGAAAATGAGAAAAGTACAAAGTTCCGTTTGATAACAGCTATATGTTTTTCGCCTTTTAAATTCGTCATGTTTTCCCATTGAATTAAGCTTGTTTACGAACGCCAATTCCAAACACAGTTGAGCTTTTACTGTTTACTCTTGTAAACACCATTGGAGAGTGCGAATAAGAGTTACGGAATCAAGTTAATGCATAAAAGTTTGACTGGGGTAAGTATATATCACAATTCCAGCCAAACACAATCTTTTTAAAGGCAAATAAATGTAATTTATCGATTTAGTGCCAGCTTAAATGTGACCTCTTTGGAACACCAGAGCACCTTACGGCAGAAATTTTCCCTATGCCAAACTCTCCCATAAGAAATCTCGTTTTGTTTCCAATCTGAGTAGAACTAACCTTACCTTAGTCGAAGCCACGTGGTTTTAACTGTTGTGTAGAAATGAAAGGAGTTCATTGGAGGTACACCGAGATGATTATTGTGCAACTGGCACGCGCACTCTAACCCCCGGTCCGGAATTATTATAGTGCAGTTACAGCCAGTGCACAGTTAGTTGGAACACTTTTTGATTCAACCTTTAAAAAAAAATCTGCCTATAATTCTTGTTTATTTTCACGTAAGTGAATACTGGTTCATTTTTTTGTAATGTCGGCATCGAAATAAGTAAAGTAGTTCCGTGTTTTAAATACGTAGTATTGCAAAATAAATATAATATTTGTGGGAAATATTGCTCAGTTTTCAGACGCTGGGTGTGAGATTATTTAGAGTAAACAAAAAAAAANAATATAATATTTGTGGGAAATATTGCTCAGTTTTCAGACGCTGGGTGTGAGATTATTTAGAGTAAACAAAAAAAAATTGTGTTGCATAGTTTATGCAGATTTGCATCTCTCAATCACAATAATAAACTAAATAATAATTTACANAAAAAAAAATTGTGTTGCATAGTTTATGCAGATTTGCATCTCTCAATCACAATAATAAACTAAATAATAATTTACAAAAATAATAAATGTGAAGGTGAAATATGTGTTTATTCTCAGTTAATTGTATGGTTTGCTTGGCAGGGACAGCCATGCAAAAATTATTTCCAAGAATTTTTATTGTACCCAGCAATTAAAATGGTGAAAAATGCTTCTCTGTTGTGACAAAATTATCTTGAGGATAATTCATAGTTACATATCTCCTTTGTAGAGCTGAATTAATTTTAATTTGCATTGTGCTACAGGAAGAGAAAAATTTTGATACGTTAATTTACATGCGATTATGCAAATATATTTTGTTGCGAGTGACCGGCATGTAATATTTACAAGTTGAACAGTTACTGTCATGATGAATTTACATTGATATTTGAAATAGCATACAACTTTTTTTCTCTTCAGAATCCTTAGCATGTTATTAAAAGTAGTAAAATGTGTTTATTTGTGGGTTCTTAAATCTTTTTTGTATGGCATTTAGAGTAATAATTAATGTCGTAGTAATGCATTGATATTTATACGGTTATACGCTGTCTCTTTCGTTGCATATTTATTAGTCTTTCGTTAGTAGATCTAAGGCGTAATGGTTCACATTATATACGCAGTTGGCAGAAGAAAAAAACTAAGCACAGCTTTGAGACGTGTTCAGTCAGCCGTGAACAAACTATAGTGCAAAATCAAGCTCCGTGAAGTTAAATACTTCATAGGCTTAAATACTGACGTACGCATGAGCTAGCGGATTAGGTAGGAACACTCGAGGAGCAGCTGCTTCCCCTGAAGGAAAGGTATGCCTTGCATTAAAAGGACACCACTGTGGGGTGTAAACGTAGTATTTAAGTATACATATGCTAAATAGCAACACGAAACTAAATATTTTTGCACTTTCTCAGGTAAGAAACGCTTGGTTCGTCACTTATTTACAGAATGGGCCTTTCTTTTGAAACCATAATGAAACGGAAAATCACGAGTGATGGGGAATCGATGCAACAGTGCCTTCCTACAGAACATGACTGAAGGTAAACAGCCTTAGAAGTGGGTGATGTGCGTTGTGGTGGCACAGTCCAGTTTCAGGAAAACTCGGGGTTGCAGGCAGTTGTTCACCCTGAGGCAGTTGTTGTCTGTGATGTCGCTTGCAAACATCATTCCCGCGCTCAAAGCTTAAGCAAATTCCGTTCAGCGACTTTCCCATCAGTCAAGAACAGTAGAAAAGTAAGTGACTCAGTGGAACAGTTNAGTAGAAAAGTAAGTGACTCAGTGGAACAGTTTTACACTACCCTGTTTCCTGTTGGAAAAGGTTTGCAACTCGCGAGTCCTAAATCTCTGGCCAAGTATTAAATTCCATTCCGAGACGACTTCCCCTCAATTTTTTTTTTACAACGATCTTCAAGACTCGGACGCAGCTGCTAGCCCGCCCACCTCCCACCGAACCTTGTTCGCTCCCCGATTTTCGCACGCGGGAATCGTGCCGGACGATGCCACTGATCGGCGGGTTTTCTCGGTGACCTCCAGTTTACCCCATCCCTGTATTCCGGCGGTTCTCCGTGCTCACTTCACTTCATCCTCATCGGCTATTAAGACTTCGCCGTTTAGAGCCGCCCAAACATCTCCTTGGCAAACTGAAAACATTTCCGTTTATTGTTAACCCGCTCAGAAAAAAAAACATTTTTACAAAAATGCGAAAACAGTTGTCTGAAAATAACGAAACGTTCGTTTTTTTTATCCATCGAATTTTTTAATGCTTAATAAAGGTTTACCGCGAAAGTCCTCGTGACAATACAAAACAGCTATATTAGTTATACTAGTGCCATAAAATTTTAGTTTAACACAAAACTTGAGCCGTAGTTGAGCGTCAAACTTTTCTGTAACTATAATTATTGAAGATGCAACGCACGTCCTTTATTTTATAGCTTATTCGAATTTCGATTAGGAATCGTTCAATTAAGAGGTAAACCCATTATGTAATAAAGAGTATTTGTGATACTCCGGTATGATTCCCCCTTCAAATAAAGCAGTGTAACTTCATATAAGTGTGTTTCCTACTGTAATGCATACCCGTATAGTATTGATAATTAATGTAAATGGTTGAGGTGTACTATTAAAATCAAACCATAATATTATCAGAGTTAGAAGTGCAATCAATCGGCATGCATTGAAATTATATTAAAATAAGGGTGGTATTCGTAAAATAACAGATGTAAAAAATATGTTTTAATCGATGTTTTACTGGGTTTATTTTCGGAATTGTTGCATTTATTTTGGCATATTCGTATACATTATATGCTAATTTATATTCCGGTTTAAATTACTGGGTAATTCGTGAAGTAGGTACAGGCATCACCTTAGCAACTCGGTGTTTAGCTTTATTTGTTTTCATACTGTTACGTTTATAATATTTTGTACTTCTGTCTAGGGACTATGGAAGGTTTATACTATTATGAGGGAAGAACTGGAGTTAATTATAAAGACACTTTTTAGGAGTTGCGGTAATTATAAGCTATTGGCGAAGAAGGTCCTAACCAATTACAAGATATGACTAACCTGAATGATACTATCGCCGTAGGCTGAGTGGTGAGTCGGAAAGCGACGAGCGGCACGCCAAGCTGCATCTTGATGGCTTCATCTCGGCGTGGGTCCACAGACAGACAGGCTGACAGACCGCGCGTGCAAAGTGTAGCCGTATTATATAGTTTCTGGTGGCGTAATTGTCCCAAATACCGCGCCGCCGGGAGGGGAGCTCCGCTGGCGCTTCACTGATGTGGTTTATAAACTATTATTGCTGTAATGTGTTTGGCTAAGAAGCGGACCGGACCTATGGTTGCGCAGCGTGCTGTTCGCTAGGCTTATCCGCCTTTACTGAATCATAACAATACTCTAACGAACGCCGAATTTGGGTTTTCAGTGCTCCTCAGATTTAACACTTATTATGTGCCAATATTTCAAGGGTTTCGAAGTTTTTGTCTTAAAATGATAAATATTCCTTTCTTGGTCAAACGACTTAAATTTTGCGTGGAAGTTATACGTGAAGAGCTATCTCAAAACTTGTTTCTCATACAACGAACTTCTTAGAAAGTAACTGATGAGGTCTGAAATACTCCGGCGTGGTCACGAATAATAAAACAGCCACTGTCATAAAGATGACGGATTATATTCATGCCGTAATTACTGGTCTTCATCAGTTAACTTAAGACGTTACTTTTTTGTCATTTAAGTTTTAANAAGACGTTACTTTTTTGTCATTTAAGTTTTAATTGATTGACCAAGTATCTGGGGTTTGATTCCCGACTAGGTCAGGAGTTTTTCAGGTGCGGAATTTTTTTTTTTTTCGTTTGGGTTCAGATGTTGTAGTAATCGTTTAATTATTAAATTTAAAAGTGATAAGAGGCTACATAATCTACAAAGATTAATATATTAGTAATTTTCCCATTTATGTGTTATTCATGATAGCTTGTACAAAGTACTAACGCTTGCAAATGTTTTCCTNATTGATTGACCAAGTATCTGGGGTTTGATTCCCGACTAGGTCAGGAGTTTTTCAGGTGCGGAATTTTTTTTTTTTTGTTTGGGTTCAGATGTTGTAGTAATCGTTTAATTATTAAATTTAAAAGTGATAAGAGGCTACATAATCTACAAAGATTAACATATTAGTAATTTTCCCATTTATGTGTTATTCATGATAGCTTGTACAAAGTACTAACGCTTGCAAATGTTTTCCTNCATATTAGTAATTTTCCCATTTATGTGTTATTCATGATAGCTTGTACAAAGTACTAACGCTTGCAAATGTTTTCCTTTCGTGAAACGTTAACGTACGTAACGAGATGAACTAAATGAAAGAGTCCGTATGTTCGCAGGTGTTCATCAAGTCCGAGTTGAAGGTTGGAGTGATCTACGTGAAGGAAGGCCAATACACGGAGGAGGAAATACTGGACAACAACGACAACAGTCCGTTGTTCGAAGAGTTCCTGCAGATACTGGGCGACAAAGTTCGTCTGAAAGGTATCACCACAATATCACGCAGTAAAAATAAAAAAATCGTGTGAATTTATTTGAAGATGTTTTACGTAATAACACTGAAATGTGTATACATTTACATAAGTAGGAGATGTATCGCTATAGGAAAATATTTTCATTGATACTAAAATTCAGAGTGAACAGCATATTGGAATTTCAGTCAAGAATAGGTAAATCTAACTTTTCGACATTCGACCTTCTCTTAGGACCACTTGTAACTTTTCGCGAAATGGTAAAGTCACTTTCAAGTAGCTTGAATAGCCGGTGTAACCTGAATTTCAAATTCCCAAGAATATTCTCACGATCGCTCATGCCAAATTTTTACCATTTTTTTTACTAGTAGACGGGCAATACAAAAATTATACTTTTGTAAGACATCACACAGATGTAAACGTTAGCGTGTTAAAGTTACAGCATTTTTTTTTACAATTTAAATAATTTTTATACGCAAGTATTTTTAATTGTGTCACTGTGTTCCATCAATCAATGCCACTTTAAAATGCGAATCAACTTCGATGATTCAAACACATGTAGAACAGCAGAGATTAATACATAACGAATGATATTCAGTGCATTGCAGAGCAAAAATTAACATATTAATGGGATATAGATGACTGATAATTTATTGACACTGTTTAAAACAACCTCTAGAAAAAATACACTAACGTTTGAGAAAAATACAACACCAAAAAGGAAACATGTAATTGAAATGAACTTTATACCACAGATTAGGTACATGACAATACACGATTGATTAGGATTACAGAACTGTGCATGATCTCTGTCCTTGAGAATTCAGTATGGTGTGAAGCCCCCACGTGCNACGATTGATTAGGATTACAGAACTGTGCATGATCTCTGTCCTTGAGAATTCAGTATGGTGTGAAGCCCCCACGTGCCGCAATCAGAGACCCTAAATGTCGTGGCATGGAATCAAAGAGGACCTGGGTATGTTCCTGGGAAATCTCCCTCCACGCGGTTTGTATATTAGTCCACAAAGCATCAACAGTGGTAGCTGGAGGACCGTGACGATCGACTCGCCAACCAACTATTTCCCAGACATGTTTGATGGGCAACATGTCAGGCAAACGTACAGGCCAGAGAAGTAGTGGTACCCTTCGTTCATTGAAGAAGGCTTGCACATTCCTTGTCTTATGTGGCTGGGCATAGGAGGCATGTTGAGTTGCCTGAAGGAGAGGCAGTACCTTGCGCTCTAAAACCTCCTTGGTGTAGCGGTTGTTGTTTAGATTGCACTCAATACGTAGGAGTCGAGATCGCATGTTGTATATCCAATGGCACCTCAAATCATCACACTTGGCGCTTGTCCGTTATGCCGCTCCACAACTCAGGCTGCCAGATTGCTGTTACCACGGTAACGTCTAACACATATGCGGCTATCACTGTAGGACAGGTTGAAACGGGACTCGTCCGAAAACACTACATTTTGCCACTCACCATGCCAGCGACGGCGTTCACGTGTCCATTGCAGTCTGAGGCGTTTGTGGTTTCTGGACAATGGAAGCCGACGCAATGNCAGCGACGGCGTTCACGTGTCCATTGCAGTCTGAGGCGTTTGTGGTTTCTGGACAATGGAAGCCGACGCAATGGCAAGCATGCCACCAGTCCAGCCCTCAGCAGACGGCGTCGAACCATCGATGCAGACAGGTCCATACTCGTTGCAGTGTTCCAGTGTCGAGCCAACACTGTGGACGAGGCTGTACTATCCGTTACGGCCATGCGGACAAGATGACGGTCATCCCGTGCTGTGGTCACATTTCGTGGTCCAGTACCCGCTCGTCGTAGCGTACGACCCTCTTCTATCCACTGGTGCCACACACGCATCACTGTCGTAGCAGCATGCTCTATACGAGCCGAAATGTGACGGTATTCAAAAACCCGTTTCCCGGAGGCCGATCAATCTGCTCCGTTCGAATTCACTCACATGCTGATATGGCGCCCTTTGACGTCGACGAGGCATACTGGCACTTTCTTTCACTTCGTTTGACGGCTCTTCACTGACTGAGCTCTGCGTAACACGGACCTTTCCGGTCACACAAGAGAGGGCGCTGTTGGGCCTGCGTGTACGCCATCTCTCTGCAATCGTAATCACTTATTACTGGTACACTGTTCTACACATCCTCCGAGTTTGGATTCATTCAGGCCATTCTTTCTGGGTGCTGCATTTTTCACAAACAATAGTGTATATAATCCCGTAAGGCAGCAGCCAGAGTAGTTACATGCCTCAGTACCTTAGTAACCCTTTCTGACCCAGTGTTCACAATTGTGTACATTGAGCATGTCTAGGTAATTTTGGTATGTAATGCACACTGCGAATCTTAATGACCATTGATCTTACCTGTAAGTAAACGATTCGCAAATCGTCTTACTGGTTTAAGTCATAATTGGTTCATATAACTGTAGCCGAACATACAGTATAGCCAACAGCTTATTGGCTGTGACAACGAAACACGTGTTGCGTCGACTTCAGTACAGCACGCATTATACATTTTTTTGTTTGCTACACCTGAAATCGCAAATTAAAGTGGGTCTGTAAGGGTTAATAATGTAATGTTTAACTGTGGGATACATAAATATGTTTATTTTTGTTAAATACACAAGTTTACACTATCCATTGCAAAGTGGCAACTTGTTTTGCAATACTTGTCCACGCAATTGGAACATATTGATTGTGTTATCGTCCACCAACACGTGCTGTGTTTTTTGAATGGTAAATTTAATGGGGGTAGGTGATTAAATGAAAAATTACTTCGTACATACTTCATTGCAGAGCTATGTCGTCAAGTAAAACAAGGAGGATGACATTAAAAATGCACGCTAGGACAAGCCAAGATAAGCTGTTGTCAACAAACATTTAAAAACATGAAAAAAGAGATAATCCCACAAGTAATTCAGTCAAGTTTTCTATCAAAGTAGCAAATTAAATGGGAAAAAAAAGGACGAATAAAAACTGAACTAGCAACCAATGCAAGATATTACTCGTCTCGTTTTGTTTATTTTTCTAGAACCCCTGTCTGAATTCATTGCGGAAATTTATTTATTTTTATTTTATTTTTTAAATATCTGTTGACAACAGTTAAACTTGGCTAGTTCCCGTGTTTGTTTTTAAGGTTATCTGCTGCGTTTACCTTGACGACAGCTCTGCAATGGCTTTTTTCGATAAATATTTGTTTCTTTTAGTCACCAACATATGCATCATGAGCAGTCAGTTATTGAAATGACGCCTCCTTCGTATTATAAAAAAAATATTTTTTTTNTCACCAACATATGCATCATGAGCAGTCAGTTATTGAAATGACGCCTCCTTCGTATTATAAAAAAAATATTTTTTTTAGTTAAATTTATGTAATGAAGTGAATTATTTACATTTAAAATAATCACCCCTATTTTCTGTGTTGTTTGTAAAAGCTTCACCCTTTTATTTTTTTTGACACATGGCGAAACCTCTGCCCGATCTGCCGTGTCCACCATCTTGAACATCACCTCTTACTTAGTGTGGTTTTTGCCCCAAAACAAAACAACAAATATAAATATTTCCTAGCTGCAAATCGTCCACTCTTGCATACGCATAGGGTATTTTGATATTGTAAAGCACAAAAGGGCGAAATTAATAAGTTAACTTAAGTTTGATCTTATCAATATAAAGGCACGGTCGGAATCATACTGTGAACAGACTAATCNTCACCAACATATGCATCATGAGCAGTCAGTTATTGAAATGACGCCTCCTTCGTATTATAAAAAAAATATTTTTTTTTAGTTAAATTTATGTAATGAAGTGAATTATTTACATTTAAAATAATCACCCCTATTTTCTGTGTTGTTTGTAAAAGCTTCACCCTTTTATATTTTTTGACACATGGCGAAACCTCTGTCCGATCTGCCGTGTCCACCATCTTGAACATCACCTCTTACTTAGTGTGGTTTTTGCCCCAAAACAAAACAACAAATATAAATATTTCCTAGCTGCAAATCGTACACTCTTGCATACGCATAGGGTATTTTGATATTGTAAAGCACAAAAGGGCGCNTGGTTTTTGCCCCAAAACAAAACAACAAATATAAATATTTCCTAGCTGCAAATCGTCCACTCTTGCATACGCATAGGGTATTTTGATATTGTAAAGCACAAAAGGGCGAAATTAATAAGTTAACTTAAGTTTGATCTTATCAATATAAAGGCACGGTCGGAATCATACTGTGAACAGACTAATCTGCAAATGGCTTTGAATTTGTCACGTGGTATGTGTATATCTGATGCCAACTTGTAATGGATAAAGTATAGTGGTGCTATTGAAATATTCGTACATTCGTTTCTAACAATTTGGTAGCGTCACTCCATTGATGCATGAATAACAATCATTAGGTCAACCAACGCTAATTTTATTTTTATTTGTTTGCGAAAGGATGCAAGCTAGACTAAAAGAAGAATCTAAGCAGAGCTTTCAAAAGTGATAAATTAACAACAAACCCACACACTATATAGTGATGCCCTACGCCCTCTTATGCAGTGTACCGTCAGTCTTGATATGGACATGACGACACGGTGTTTTACCCTTCATGTACGTACCTGTGAAAAAAAGTATATCCGCAACGCCCAAGTATGCAAGATTNATGCAGTGTACCGTCAGTCTTGATATGGACATGACGACACGGTGTTTTACCCTTCATGTACGTACCTGTGAAAAAAAAAAGTATATCCGCAACGCCTAAGTATGCAAGATCGTAGAGTAATTATTGACCAGAGAAAGCGCACAATGCAGAAGAACTTGCAAAAACCTGTGGTCAACACTTGATGAAATGTATGGGCGTTTAAATTTTCGCCCGGAACCCAAATATACAATGTAGGTATGTTCACTGTTAATTTGACAGTTTTCAAAGCTCTACTTTGGTTCTGCTTTTTATATCCATATCCTTTTAACACGTGCAAAACTAACGTTGCCACCGCCTCACTGTGAAATTATTAGGAACGTAAACATATTATCCAGAGGCTAATTTTAAACTTAATAGCATTAAACTAACAGAAGCCAAAATAAGACATTTCAGTGTTCAGAATGTAAACGTCGCATTTTAATACGACTATGAGAAAAGGAAACACTTTTCCTACATCGCTGCCAACTTAAATGCAACCATGCCAATCAGTATGTCCGTGAAAGTACTCGCAGTGATGTCAGGGATATGTTTCAAAGTATGATGCCAAAAATGCTCAACTAAGGGCGAATCACCTAAAATAAAACTCCACGTAACATCACGGTGACGCCATATGAAGATGTGCATAATATGTGTGTGCGGATGCATATTCAAGGGCGTAGCAAAATGTGGGGGGAGGGGGCAGGAGGCCATTTCCTTTCCCCTTACTAGTAGTCAGAAGGGATCAGAGATGCTAAGGTTTAAAATATTGAAATATCTGTCTCAAAGGTACTCAAATTTCCACTAGAAATGTGCGTTTATATAGAAGTATGCATTCCTTTGAAAATGTTTCTTACCAGCGTTTGAGAAAAGGAGAATTGTTTTTCATAACATCTTTTGAGCTGGCAATAATTAAGCGTGCGGTATTGCCTGTTAATAGGAAGCTTTCAATTACCAAAGGTACACAGAGTTATCCAGTGATCTCATATTTCACGAAGGGCTGCAGCTGCCAGTTCTTACAGTGGTTGTTAATTTTATGTTCATGGTAGACAAACTACTACTACTGATGAAAAATAACGTTACCTGTATGTTCATATTGAATGCGGTTCCAGTAGCCTGGATGTAATATTTTCAGAACACCTTGATATCATTGTTATCAGTGTAACGTTGGAAAAAATTTACCATAGTGTACTAACAAATAATAAAAATAAATTTAAAAAGACAAAATACTTGCATTAGATTTTGACACTGCGGATGCAAGGTTGGTGGCAGCCTTGCCCCCCCCTCCCCTTTTCCCACCATAATGTAGATGTGCCTATGTGGATATCTCCATGAGTGCAGATTGTCTGGAAAGTTAAAATTAACCCTGTCAGAAAACACAACGAAAATAAACCGTTACATAAACAAGAAAATACGACACATTGTAGTGTCTCTGTACCTCATCCCTCAAACAGAAACAAGCATTTTCCCGCATGTTTTTTTTCTTTCTTTTTTTCACCATATGCAAGCAATTTTGTGAGACTTGCACATTTGTTACAAAATCATAAATGTCACTGATGTTTTTTGTTACTAAGGAAACAATTTATCCTGGGCAGTGACAGTTCTGACATCGTGCTCTCTATCGTATTTGCTCAAAGGGTTAAAAAAGCATCCGAACAACCCGCGCGGTGCTGACGGTTTGGTTCACATTGCATGTATGGAACGAGGGGCGGCACCCAAATAGTGACGTGTTATTTCTCATCGCGTCAGCAGTCGCCAGCGTGAAACTCGAGTGGACGGCTTGAAAAAGAAAAAGACGACGTTTCCTCAGATTGCTTCTTCCATGAAACATGAGGGAGAAAACTTGTTCAGTAGCCGTCGCCTCCGCCATTCTCTTACTGTGTCGTTTTTCTCTCATTTTACCCACGTTTCGTTTCATCTGTTTTTGACGAATTCGCCCTAGGAAATAATTTGTTGCGATAGAAATCTTTCACGACGGGATTCCGGTGAACAATGCACAACTAAATTCGCCAGGTGTTGGGAATCACAAGTAACGTGGTTCGTTAAAAAAAAAACCGCTCACAAATATGTGTATAGTTTGTCCACGGCAAAGTAGGCACTTTTGAAATCAACCTTTGAAAAAAAATATTGTCTGTAACTACCTTTATGCTACCATACAAACTGGCACGTAGTTTAATTGGCAAAGAGTTAACAATATATTTCCAAGACGTGGCATTGTGCTGCAAGTGCAATGTTCAAGTGTATGGCCTATCAAGTTTTTATATACTATTTACATGTTATAGTACGAATTCCCATATAAGTCACACGCTTTTATTTGTAACAATGTTACGTTTTCACTTGACTGACGCATGAATAAAGGCATTAGGACCATGGCAATGTAAATTTTACATATGTTGGAATGATACAAGCTGAGGAGAAAAGTAGATCTTAAGGAGGGTTTTCAAAAGTGCTCAGTTAACCTTGAACCACCTGTATACACGTCTGCGCAACTGAATAAGCACTTGGAGAGCCGTGCTTTGGTTGAGTCTCAGTAGTTAGAAATAAACAGTTCCCCCTCACCTTGCGTCCTGGCATGGACAAGGAGACAAGTTGGCGGCCATCTTGTATGATGTCACATGGCAATCTCCCGTTCTGTCATTCCCCGCCAGAAGCGGCCATCTTGGATTTACCTTATCATTCCATCTCAGCACTTCATGCCATTGCATTACATTTGGGAAATTTTGTTATATTCCTTCCAGTTTCTCCCATTTCCCACATTCTATATTTCGGAAGATTTACTCATATTTCATCCAGTCTCCTTCCTGCCTCTCGTCCGTTCTCTCTTTCTCATATTCCTTCCTGCTTCTCGTCCGCTCTCTCTCTCTCTCTCTCTCTCTCTCTCTCTCTCTCTCTCTCTCTCTCTCTCTAGTCTCCTACATTGTATTCCTTGGGGTTTTCTTATATTCCTTCCAGTCTCCCAACCCTATCTTGCTTTTCGCGCCCTCCATCACCGTCAACGTCGTCTGCTGTAGGCGGCCATCATTGATTCCCACACCCGCCACAACAATGTGCTAAGCCACCTTTAATTCCCGCTCCTGCCGCCATCTTTGATTAATCGCGCCTGCCACCAGAGTGTTTGAATTTCTACAGTTGGTGAATAGGAGCGCTGGTATCGGTGCGGCCATTTTGTGCATGTGAGTTGGTTCACTCGTCGCCAGCAAAGAGGAGAGTTCAACCGGCAGATGCCAGGAGCGCAGGAAATTTTTTTTTGTTGGCAGGTGTTTTGGAACTCAAATGAGGTGTGTAGTTTCAAACCGATCACCCTTGGGTCACTAGTCCGAAGTCTTGACCACACGACAACCATTACATGAGAAGTGTAAGGAGATGAAATAGCATATATACGCACATCAGTCTACACACACCCTCGTCAAATAATAAACTTGTAATGGCGAAAAAAAATCGCCATTGCACGGTTATGAGAAGAAATAAAGTAAATATTCGCATCGGCCTATGCACTCTCCAGATAATAAGCTCATTGAATAAAAGACTGCAGTGTGTAGAAGTTATACTTTAATTCCAATGCCAGCCACCTGACTTTTTGCTGGGGACGAAGGAACGAGCTGGCATACTCGCGGGTTTTCTCATTTTCATTCTGGATTCGCCTATGCTAACGAGACCAATTGTGAATATGCCAATATCTCACACGTCAATCACCGACACCTGTCAGCTGGCTGCAGACATGCGGAAGGGCTGGCATACTCTAGTCTAGGGTTTTCTCATTTTCCTTCTGGCCTCCTTTCACCTGGCGTCCCTACATACACGAGTCCCATGCTCTGTCATTCCACCTCGGTTTGCTCATATTCCTTCTGGTCTCCTTTCACTTGGCATCCTCGCTGGGACGAGTCTCATGCTCTGTCATTCCACATTGGTTTTCTCATATTCCTTCTGGCCTCCTTTCACCTGGCATCCTGGTGGGGACGAGTCTCATGCTCTGTCATTAAACCTTGGTTTTCTTATATTCCTTCTTGTCTCCTTTCCTTTCACCTGTCATCCTGGCAGGGACAAATCTCATGCACTGTCATTCCACTGGAGCGACACAGAGTAAAGCCTGCCCACGCACGCTAGCCTATAGTCTCACCGCACATGCATGAAGTACATCCTGAGACCGGTTATAATAATAATTGACTGTAATTTCCGAACCATTCAAGATACAGCCACCAAAATCATAATATAGGTATCACTCTCGCCGACTAAAAGGGCCGCAGAGTCAAGTACGCCCTAAGCCCACATATAAGCATAGTTGGCTGTAATTTCTAAACCGTTTAAGATACAACCACCAAATTTATAACACAGGTATCACTCTCGACGATGAAAAGGGCCGCTGGGGAAAGTATGCCCTAAGCCAACTTATAAGCATAGGTGGCTGTAATTTCCAAACAGCTTAAGATACAGTCACCAAATTCATAACATAGTTATCACCTCCGGAAACCAAAAGGGCTGCAGGGTCAAGTATGCCCTAAACCCTCGTATAAGCGTAGTTGGCTGTAATTTCCGAACCGTTTAAGTTAATCACCCAATGTAGAACATAGTAATCACCACCGACGACGAACAGGGTCCCACGGTTTAGCACGCCCTAACACCACTATTAAGTATAGTCGCCGACCATTTATCACCCACTGAAGCTAGAGCCACCAAATTCATATCATAAATATCACATCTGATGAAGAACAGGGTATCAGGGTCAAGTGAACTTTAAGGCATCTTATAAGCATAAACAACCGCCATTTTCCCATCAACCGAAGCTATAGTCGTCAAATTCATAATACAGGCATCGCTGCCGACAACGAACAAGATGGCAGTGTCAGGTACGCCATAAGTCCTCGTATAAGTATAGTTGGCTACCATTTCCCTCCGGCCGATGCTATAGTCACCAAATTCATAATATATGAATCACTTCCGAAGACGAAAAGGACAACATGGCAAGTACACCTTTGCCCTTCGTATAAGCATATTTGGCTGCCATTTCCCACCCACAGAAGCTATAGTCACAAAATGTATATCATAAGCATCACCTCTGATGACAAACAGGCTCGTAGGGACAAAAACACATTAAGTCATCTTATAAGCATAGTTTCCCAATATTTCCCATCCACAGAATATAAGACAACCATTTTCATATCACAGACATCACTTCCGACTGCGATTAGAGAGATAAGGACAAGTATGCTTTAAGCCATTCTATAAGCATAGTTGGTCAACTTTTCTAACAATTGAAGTTGGGGAACTTGTATCAACTGTCAATGTATGTAAAGAAAGTAAAGGTATACATACAAGTACGCTGCAAAGTTGCAGTTGCATGTAGGAGTGTAGGGTCTGAAATAGCAGGCAAAGACCATCGATCTGCATCGACCTGCATGCACTCGATAATCGCCTACCGCCGCTCTTGCCTACTGATACCGCAGGTGTCTACAAACTCGGATCCCCTTAGCAACAGCTATCCTTCCTTCGCCCACCCACATTCTGTCTGAAAATGAAGATATGAAATAATATACATAAATTAACGTTGGCATGGATAACATACAAAAAACAAATATATGCGAAAAAGCAAAATATATAGACATGAACCGCATGCATGATGTACATAGTCATGGGTAATGGTAAAATACACATAGAAAAATATAAACGAAGAACGCGAGTCCGACACAAGGGCTGGCGGCCCGAGTCTTCGCTAGCATGAGTAACCCTTAACAACCAGACATATATGAAAAATAAAGAGGTTTACAATTGCACCTACAAAAAGACATATGTAGTCGCACGTTACACAAAAATATGTACGCGTTAATACAAATAAACCCAGCCAGCGTAATGCAAGGGTAGGGGAAACCGAGTTTAAAAAATATGAAACCATCCTGTACAGGAAAAATCAGTCATGTAACAAACAATACACGATGGAGCCACAGTTCATAGTAGTGGTATCCGTGTTTCTATCGTGCAAAGAAGTCTAGTAAAAACTAAATTAATATTAACATGACAAAGAACTAATGATCACAGGGACCAACCTCAAAAATGACTACAATGTGTCAACTGCGATACACATTATGCTAATTGTAAAGACAGTGTTCCTTTGCATGTTACAAAACAACACACATTTCAAACCATTAGTCACGCAAGAGAGATGTCACTGCTATGCGCTGATGCTAACAGATATAACAAATAAAAATAAAAGCAAATAGTTGTAATTATTTAACAACCAGTGTATAATGAGCGAGCATCAAGCGCTGTACGTCCAATTCGTCGAGAGAAAAAAACGTTTGCGAATCCGACAAGCACATATGCCATATTGTCAACATTGCTACAAATTTATGCAAGTATATATAAAAACAAAATATAAAGAAAATTGTTATAAATACTTACCAACCAGCACAATCACATATTACGCAAGCGTCGATGTGCTGTGCGCTGTGTGTTAAACGATGCTAGACAAGACTAGGGCATCCTGGTCAATACGACCGAATAGCAAACGACTTCCTTACGAACCGACTGAAACGAATCCATCAAATTTAGAGTACTGCCAACACTAACAAAACTAGCAGCAGAACACACCCGACCTGGCCGACGTTGCGCAATCAACTAACATCGTGAGAATCTGTAAGGCAGCCCAGGTGGTCGACTGGTAGTGCAGGCACCATGCAGGTCTCACTCAGGCGAAGGGATGGCACAGAACACTAGCCCCGAGAGAGAGAGAGAGAGAGAGATAAAGAGAGAGAAGGGGGGAGACGCGTCAGGCTTCAGAATTGTAAACCAGCCGAGTCACACGTGGACTTCCCGTTTTGAGAGAAATACAGATGTACAGGTAAAGGTAACAATTTATTTAGTTTAATATATTATATACATATTTCCAATACATACCATTATAAAGAAATAACAGTAAATGTATGAATTTTGTAATGACGAGTAAGAAAGCAACACATCATATGAATTTCAACTATGTAGGTACTCTGCTTTTCAGTTATCTGCAAACATATGCACCCTGGCCGCACTGGAGACAGTGCACCAACCTCGAGAATAAGGTAGTGTAGGTTCAATCCCATAGTGAGTCCAATCATTTCACTGGTAAAAAAATATATATGATACCCAATTAAAACTTTTGCGTTATATATTTAGTAATTTGTACCGACAATATCATCAGTAGAATATGTACATTTCAGTACAGTTTTCACATTATGGGCAGTTCAGGAGGCAGCATTGCATTCTCACCCTTCTGTCTAGATTTAACATCTTCGTTTTTTCACTTTACATGTTAGCAGTACATAATTGTCGTTTACAACTTATGATGGTCCGAATGGCTCGCACTTCCCATAATGAATTTCTGCAACCCTTTTATTTCCTTCAATGTCTACTATTTTGAAAGACGATGCAGGCCCAGGTAATGTTGTGAGCACTCGAATTCGCTGGTAGACATATAGACATCTCAGTCGAAGGCAACAGATGATAAGGCTGAAGAGGAAGAACACAGGACCCAAGAAGTCGATGGTATGAACCAATAAGTCGATGGCACTGGTGTGTAAGTCCCAATAGCTCTGGAGTTCCCGAAGCCACAAAAGCTAGATCAAGTGATCCAAACACATCCATTGACAATCTGACTAACCACAAAGACGAGGAATGTCTTCAGCACAATATAGCATAACACACACCACCTCCTCCAAGAAACAAGTACCTATAAACAGTCAGATTTTAAAGCTTCACGTCGGATGCTTTCAACATGACATCAAACTGTAAGTATTAGCATATCTCTTTAAAACGTGCTTCGAATAAACTTGTGTTGGCAAAGGATATCGCTTCTGTCCACCCTACTCACTTTTAAGACTATAAAAGCAGTTCGTACCTCCACACATCGCCCAGAACTTCTTTCTCTCATCGAGAGGACATAGTGAAAATGATGGGATGCTGTTCTAGTGGTCAGAAAATGTTATCACCTATCGTCACATATGGAAAGATTATATCACTTATAGCACTCGACAAACACACCGAGCTCGCATACCTGCCTTAAGAATTCCTTCTCGCGTATTCACGACACGAAATAAAATCTGACTACAAACACCTAACTGTCTATCTCCAACAGAACGAAGAGATTCTTGGCTGTCTCCCATGCCTAGAGTGATTTCAAGGTAGTACTACCATTACAGACACACCGCATTCCAGGAGCTGGTGTAAGACACATCGAGAGCGAGCAGCATCAGCAAAATAAAAACAAGATACTTCCAACACTGAAAGATGAAGGAGTGTAAAGAAGTTGAGAGGTCAAATGGTCAATTTTGGAGGCTAGACATCGATCGACCTGATGAGGTGGCATATTTCAGTCCATCGACTTCTTGGGTCCTGTGTTCTTCCTCTTCAGCCTTATCATATGTTGTCTTTGACTGAGAGGTCTATGTGTCTACCAGCGAATTCGAGTGCTCACAACATTACCTGGGCCTGCATCGTCTTTCAAAATAGTAGACATTGAAGGAAATAAAAGGGTTGCAGAAATTCATTATGGGAAGTGCGAGCCATTCGGACCATCAGAAGTTGTAAACGACAATTATGTACTGCTAACATGTAAAGTGAAAAAACGAAGATGTTAAATCTAGACAGAAGGGTGAGAATGCAACGGTGCCTCCTGAACTGCTCATAATGTGAAAACTGTACTGAAATGTACATATTCTACTGATGATATTGTCGGTACAAATTACTAAATATATAACGCAGAAGTTTTAATTGGGTATCATATTTTTTTTTTTTACCAGTGAAATGATTGGACTCACTATGGGATTGAACCTACACTACCTTATTCTCGAGGTTGGTGCACTGTCTCCAGTGCTGCCAGGGTACATATGTTTGCAGTTGACTGAAAATCAGGGTACATACATAGTTGAAATGCATATGATGTGTTGTTTTCTTACTCGTCATTACAAAGTTCATAAATTTACTGTTATTTATATATAATGGTACATATTCGAAATAAGTACATGTATATAATATATTAAACTAAGTAAATTTTTATACTGTATTGTATAACTGAATTCCTGTCATTTTGGAAAAGTGCATTTCTGACTCGACTGGTTTACCACCCTGGAGATTGACACGTGTCTCTCTCTCTCTCCCTCTCTCTCTTTGTCTCTCTCTCTCTCTCTCGGCTAGTGATTTATGCAATTTATTTTACTAAGCGAGACCTGCTCGGTGCCCACACTGCTGGTCGACCACCTGGGTTGCCTTACAGATTCTCACGGAATTAGTTGATAGCGCAACATCGGCCAAGTCGAATATGATCCGCTACTAGTGTTGTGAGTGAGGCTGTACTCGAATGTGATGGTTTCGTTTCAGTCGCTTTGTAAGGAAGTCGTATGCTATTATGTTGTACTGACCAGGATGGCCTGGTCTTATCTAGCATAGTTTAATACATAGCATACAACATCCGACGCTTGTGTAATATGTGATTGTGCTGGTTGATAGGTGCTTATTACTATTTTCCTTAACATTTTGTTTTTATATCTGTTAGCATTAGCCCATAGCAGTGACATCTCTCTTGTGCGACTAATGGTGTATAATGTATATTTTTTTGTGGCATGCAAAGGAACACAGTCTTCACAAGTCGCATAATGTGTACCGCACTTGACACATTGTAGTCATTTTTAAGGTCGGTCCTTGTGATTATTTGATATTTCTCATGTTAGCATGCATTCTAGCTTTTACTAAACTTCTTGGCATAATAGCAACACTTATATCACTATTATGGACTGTGGCTCCAACGGGTATTGTTTTTTACATGACTGATTTTTACAGTACAGGGCGGTTACATTTATTTTACACTCGGTTTCCCCTACCCCACGCGTCAGGCTGACGGTGTTTATTTGTAGAAATGTGTACATGTTTTAATGTAATCTGCGACTAAATATGTCTTGTTATCGGTGCAATTGTATACCCTTTCCGTTATATGGCTGGTTGTTAAAGTTTATGCATGCTAGCGATGACTCGGGCCACTGGCCCTTGTGTCAGACTGGTGGTCTTCATTAATGTTACTGTATATATACATCATGCATGCAGTGCATATTTGTATGTGTTGATTTTTTTCGCATATAGTTGTCTGTTGTATGTTACCCATACCAACGTTTATTTATGTAAATATTTTCACATCTATAGATACAGGCTGGATGTCCGTTGACGAAGGGAGGCTAACTGTCACTGAGAGGGGTCCGAGTTGGTAGACACCTGCGGTAGCAGATAGCAATGGCAGAGGTGGGCGATTATCAAGTGTGTGCAGGGCGATGCATATGTGTGTGCTATTTCAGACCCTACAATCTTACATGCAATGCTAACTTTGCAATGCACTTGTATGTATGCATTTATTTTTTTACATGCATGTACGGTTGTTACATGTTCCCGAACTTCATTGGCTTAGAAATGCTGACCGACTATGCTTATAACATTTCTTACGGCCTACTTGTCCTTATCTCCTTGATTTTCAGTCGGAAATGATGTCTGATATGAATTTGGTGGTCGTAGCTTCGGTGGGTGGGAAATGTCGGGTAACTATACTTATAATAGTGCTTAAATTCTACTTGTCCCTAACACCATGTTTGTCATCGGAGGTGATGCCTATGATATGAATCTGGTCGCTATAGCTTCTGTGGGTGGGAAATGGCAGCCAGCTATGCTTATAAAAGAGCGAAGGTGTTTTTATTGGCCTGCGGTTCTTTACGTAGTCGGGAGTGATGCCTATCTTATATATTTGGTAACTATAGCCTCAGTGGGTGGGAAATGGTAGCCAACTATGCTTATACGAGGACTTAGGGCATACCTGACACCATCATCCTATTCGTTGTAGGTGGCGATGTCTATGTTATGAATTTGACGACTATAGCTTCAGTGGACAGTAAATGGCATTCGAATATGCTTATAAGAAACCTTAAAGTTTACTTACTCTACCACCCTGTTCTTTATCAGAGGTGATGTTTATGATGTGAATTTGGTACTTATAGCTTCGGTGGGTGAAAATGGTTGGTGATTATGCTTATAAGGGTTTTTAGGGTATTATATACCCTGCGGCCGTGTTCGTCATTGGGGGTTATGTCTATGTTATGAATTTGGTGACTGTATTTTAAACAATTCGGAAATAACAGCCAGCTATGCCTATAAGAGGGATTAACGCCTGCTTGTCCCCACGGTCCTTTTCGTCGTCAGGGGTAATATTTATGTTAGTGATTTTGGTGTCTGCATCTTTAACAGTTCGGAAATTACAGCCAACTATGCTTATAAGTGGGCTTAGACTATACTTGTCCAGGCGGTCCTTTTCGTCGTCAAGGTGATGCCTATGTTATTAATTTACTGGCTGTATCTAAAATGGTTCGGAAATTAAAGGCAACTATGCTTATAGCTGGGCATACTTGCCCTGCATTCTTTTTCACTATCGGGGGTGATGCCTATGTTATGATTTTTTTTAGCTGTATCTTAATTAGTTGGAAAATTACAGCCAAATATGATTATAAATGAGTTTAGGACGTACTTGACGCGCGCACGTTGCAACACTATGCTAGCATGTTTGAGCAGGCTTCGCTCTGTGTACAGCCATGACATGACAGAGCATGAAACTTGTCCCCGCCAGGATGCCAGGGGAAAGGAGACAAGAAAGAATATGAGAAAACCAAGGTGGAATGACAGAGCATGAGACTCGTCCCCACCAGGATGCCAGGTGAAAGAAGACCAGAAAGAATATGAGAAAACCAAGGTGGAATGATAGATCATGAGACTCGTCCCAGCGAGGATGCCAGGTGAAAGGCGACCAGGAGGAATATGAGAATACCAATGTGGAATGACAGAGCATGAGACTCTTCCCCACCAATATGACAGGTGAAAGTAGACCATAAGGATCATGAGAAATTCCTCGGGTATGCCAGTCCGCCCGCACATCCGCAGGCAGCAGCCAAGTGTCGGTGATTGATGTGCGAGGTATTGGCATATTCACAAATGGCGTTATTAGCATAGGCGAATCCAGAAGGAATATGAGAAACTAAACGAGTATGCCAACTCATCTCCTCGTCCCCAGCAAACAGTCAGGTGGTGGGTGCAGCAATTAAAGTATAACTTTTACACATACAAGAGATGTGTGTACATGCGCGCGCAGTCCTTACTGTCTTTTAAGCGATGAGCTTATAGTCTGGAGTTTATGTAGGCCGATGCGAGTATTTACTTTATTTATTCTCATATCTGTGCAAGGGGGTTTTTTTTCTCGATTACAAGTTTATTGTCTGGCGAGTGTGTGTGTGTGTGTGTAGGTCGATGCGCATATATACGCTATTTCAACTCCTAACACTTCTCATGCAATGGTGGTCGTGTAGTCAGTATGTCGGACTTGCGACCGAAGGGTTGTCGATCGAAACCGCACTCGTCCTGCATTTTTTGAGTTCCTAAACACCTATCAACTAAAAAAAAATCCCAGCGCTCCTGGCAGCTGCTGGTTGAACTCGCCTCCCCTATGCTAGAGCACCCCTCATGACGACGAGTGAACCAACTCACATGCACAAAATGGCCATGCCGATACCAGCGCCCCTAGCCAGTAACTGTAGAAATTCAAACGCTCTGGTGGCGGGTGCGATAATCAAAGATGGCAGCAGGTGTGGTTATTAAAGATGGTTGGCATACTTTGGTGGCAGGTGTGGGAATCAATGATTGTTGCCTACAGCAGACGTCTGGTGGCATGAATTCAAAATGGCAACATACAGCAGATAACGTCGATGGTGATGGAAGGCGCGAAAAGCAAAAGAGGGGTGATGGATTTTAAGGAATATGAGAAAACCTCCAGAGGGATAGCATGTGGGAGACAAGAGAGAGAAAAATTAAGGAGACTGGAAGGAATATGAGGAAACCCCAAGGAATAGAACGTGGGATACGAGAGAGCGAACGGATGAGAGGTAGTAAAGAATATGTGAAAGAGAGAACGACGAGCTGCAGGAAGGAGACCGGGAGGAATATGAGAAAATCCCCCGTGGGATAGAATGTGGGAGATGAGATAGACTGGAAGGGATATGAGAAAACCCCGTGAGGGATAGAACATGGGTGACAGGATAGACTGGAAGGAATATGTGAAAACCCCCAAACAGAATGCAAGAGCATGAAGTACTGAGGTGGAATGATAAATCAGGAGGGGACATTTGTCTATCCAAGATCGCCGCTGCTGGCGGAGAATGATAGAACGGGAGCTTGCAGCATGACATCATATAAGATGACCACCATCTTGTCACCTTGTCCCGGCCAGGACGCCAGATGATTGGGAACTGTCTATTTCTAACTACTGATCTCAATTTAAAGAATATTCTCATTCTGAGAGCGCTCTTTCACATTACTCGACGAGAGGGCTCTTTCGTGATAATTTGGTCTCCTGATTTGGGACGACGCTGTCTCTTTTTATTAAACAAAGTATAGAATGAAGAGACGTGAAAGTTCTTTAACAGCGCTTACATTTGCCTGTGCATTGTTCAAGTTTAAAGCACGTTTTCAAAGGTAAAAATTATTTGCTGAAAATACCTTTTAGTGAGTGCAGTAAACACTTATGACCAAAACTGTTACACGTTATTCCTAATTAATATAAAGGAAATTGAAAAGTAATTGCTTTACAAAATTTAACCTACCGAACACCAAAAATAAACTCACCTTATTATGGTAAATGAACATGGCGGATGCCAAAGGGCATGAGAGAGCAGTGAGTGTACGTCTTTGTATTCTTCAGCTCTCCGAGAAATTGAGACGACCAGAGTGCGCTCTCTGTGACGTCATTATGACGTAACCGTGGGAGAGAGAAAACGGGAGTGCGCTCTCTGTGCTGAGACATGGCCTCATTTTCTCTTTTTAAGAGATTTCCATATGTAAAACTTAGCACTGCCAAGTGTCTGTTCACAAATATCATATCTATATGATTCGGTTTAGTGATAGGGTGAAATAAGAAACGTCAACATGTTACCATAATACCAATTAATTTTTTTTCAATTTTTTGCAAAAAAAAAACTATATTACTTTTTTTAACTAGTAAATTCAGTGAGGCGTTTAACGTGGCACTGTTTTCACTAATTTGCTGCCAACTTTACTGTGAATATGCCAATTAATTAAGATTTTCATTAAAATGAAATATGAATTATGGGCAAACATTTCTTTGGCCTATAAGTTTGATTTAAAAAGTGTTAATATTAACCGTATGTAAGCCATCTCTCATAAAATTTAAGCACACTCTTATATGTATAAGAGGAGGGCGAGGACACAATTTTTGTTCCTCTACAAATCGTGTGTCTCGGATAAATTCGTTTTGTCAGAACCATCAGTCTCAAGGTTTCAGAAAGACGAAAGTTCATATGCGGGAGAAAATTAATATGATAAGTAGTACAATTTAGCTGACTTTGGCTCAATATATTGGGGAATCGGAGCTCGATGCTGTCCGCCATCTTGGACTACGTCACTGCATACAGACGCTAGGGTCGCTCTTGGTGGCCATATTGTGGCATCACAACCTTCAAAATTTCGTGTTTAAATAAAAATTATAATTTTATAAATCGATTATTTATCCCCAAAATCATCTTTTTCCTCCATAAAATTTCGGGAAAAAAATGGAAAACTTTTCTAATGGAATTATTATTTTTTATTTTCCATATAAGTCCTCAAATCAGGTAGCCAGATCCAGGAATCCTTGATGTATAGGTAAGCCAAAAGAGTCCTCAAAGTAGCAATGCAGATTCAAGACTCTTTGATGTGTGAACCAAGCCCTTGGGTAAGATGGGACAGTGGCCATGTTTATTTACCATATGAGCAGACCTCCATACTGGATGCTATAGGCATAGGTATGCATCCTCATCCTCACATAGCCTACCTCCACCCCACCTCCCTCCTAGCTCACCACTCCCATATGACACAGCCAAAATTTGCCTCGACTAATACATTTCGGGCATGTATCAGATGTTAGGGATGAGAAATGGAGGAGCCGTCTGACACTTTCGATTTGTGTTAACATAAATAAAACAGTTTTGATTAACATATATATTTTTAAAAATTTAAAGAATTAAGTACACTGTGTTACACAGCATCAGATTCGTGTAATTAAGGCAAATTCCAATAATAATTTCACAAGAATGCAAAATTTACACACTTCCATTATAGCCGTGAACATTAAAAAAAAAGAATGGGGAAGCAAGGGGATTCAAACCAACGAATCTTCGGTTTTTTAAATAAATATTTTGACCACTTGCCTGTGTAAGACAATTACGAATTTGTAAGTTTAAATGTTGTATACAAGACCAATAGGTCCCGCCCTACAGGTTTTATCAGTTAATTTTATTTCTTCGTATGAATACTTATTTTTTTATTAGAAACAAATTTGTGTACTTTTGTATTTTGTTTATTTTTAATTTAATTTTAACAAAGGATTTTATAGGCTATGGTATGTTTACAACCGCGGTTTATGTCAAGAATTATTCGAAGATAGAGGTAGCACTCGTATGTTTATATATAAAAATTTTGTGGTGTGATTATTTTAACTTATAGTATTTAAAAAACTTTAAGACATGCAGTATGACAGATACTCCCTTCTCACACCGATCCATTTGTTCACTGGACTGCGCTGACAACTTATATTTTCAGTATGGTCCACTAGAATGTGCTGGTTTTTCAACATATGCCACCATTACGTCCCGAGGGCCAGTTCATGAGTGAACAGTAATGAAATACATTTTGGGAATAAAAACAAAATTGCACATACTTATATGTAGGAGGTTCGAAGTTCGAATTTTCGAGATGCTGAGGCTCCATAGTACAGGTTTTTTTCATTGACTGGTTTGTCGGCTTCTTTCCATTTATTCGGCAAGCCTCCAACCGCATGCTGAAGCTTGACCAATCAACTGGCTTTGATTCAATACCACCAACGAATTATAAGTGTTGCATTGCACCCATAATACCCCACAATTTTTTTTGTGCAGTAGGTACTATCATTCACTGCACTCTCAGTGTTTTTTTTTTTTTTTTTTTTTTTTTCATATCCATTGCTCTTCGCCGGTGCCGTCCTCGTCCAGTGAACATGTTTTCACCCCGTAGAGGTCAGGTTGCGACATCGAGGAAGGGGACTATGTCAACATCTTCGTCCGGAGTGAATCTGTGTTTTTCACCATCGCATTCTTCGCTGAGGAGAAGGACTGTTTTTTGGCCCCCTCATCATATTGTGTATTCTATACATTGAAAATCGTTTTTGAAAGCGATGGTTTCATTCTGGTTCTACTCCAACAGCTCTTTTATGGTGCAAGATAGCATCATGTCTGGTCACACGTTGAAATCTGTAAAGGTTTTACCATCGCAATGGACTGAGTCAATGAAATACACTTTTGTCTTGCCCTCGGCACTCATGATACTTGGGTTGTATACAAGCACCAGAGTGCAGTAGAGACGAGCATGACTCATATCGTCGCAGGCCTCTAGATTTTTCGTGGTGTCTTCATAGCACGAATCGCCCAGTCAGTATTGCACATGCCTGGGATGGCATTGGAATGATAATGCTTGGCCTTACCTGGTGCGAAGGAGCTCTCGTATATCATTGTGGGTACATTGTGGATCGAAAAAAGGGTAAAGATGCATGCCAATCTGTTGATGTTCATGTTTGGGGCATAGCTGCAGTGTATTACTGTAATATTGTAGTGCTGGTGCCGGACTGGAGACGTGATGTGATCAAATGCATGAGGTCGGTGGTCGCCTGTTTTGCAGCACCATTCGCATTTTTCACTTTGCAGTGGCTTATTTTTCAAGGCTGGGGCACTTCGTCTGCCTTTGCTGTAGCTGGTGTGGTGTTGCGAGCGATGGAGGTGGTGATGGTGGGGGGTGACAGATTGGCGATTAAGGTGGTGGTTGTGATAATGGTGGATGCTGCTTCGCATAGCTGTGCCTTACATCAGCCACGTGACTGTGGAGTGTCTGGAACATTGTTTGCAGCCCTTGAAGCACACCTCGCATGGCAGGCAGTCATGAATATCTTCATGTTGCTGCAGGTAGGCAGCTAGTTGCTTGTACGCGAACTGAACTTCTTGATTGTGTACATTAGTAGAAACTACTTGGGAAGTTATAGCAGCTCGCCTTCCTTATACAGAGCTGCGAGTAAGCGAAGCGATGCGACGATCGCCGAAATTATTTTCTGTCCACTGTAACAGCATACAAACATCTGCTGCTCGGTAACATGGCTAATGCGAAATAGCTAGAAGATAAATTTACTGTATTCTTTAGGATTATTCAGACAGTTGGCAATGATGGCAGCAGCAGTCGGGAGACTGAGGCCATTTATATGTTGGAATATGCATAGTTCAAAGAGGAGGTCCACACCTCCTAATAGCCTCCAAAATAGCAGTCTAATAGCCAAAACGCCGAGACAATGGATGGTAGTGAAGATCAAGCTTTAACGAGTAGAAGGGAGGAATAGAGCAATGGCGACTAATTTATGGGAGGGGTTGGGCATGACATGGGCTGGGTGTGACATAATACCAATTATTCGTCTATGGGGTCGGAGAAAAGCCAGCCGAGTGATCTTGATTTACCTAGCGATTGGAGAATTTCCGAATGAATGGAGGGGAGCTGACTAACTAGTAAATGAAAAAATTTGTAAGGTAGAAAGTTGTCAACTTAGTAAACCATTATTAATTTTCGTTGGTCAGTCTTCTGCTGGCCATAGTGGCGGGAGGGATAGCTCTGCCATCTTTAAATGTCTAACCTCGAACTTCTTACATGTATGTCTTTGTAAATTTGTTTTGATTTTACACTATTTTAAGAATTTCCTGAAGTGTGTGAGGATGGAAGGAGTGATTAGTATAGGTCGGGGGAGGTGTAGGCAGGGGTACAGGTTAAGGGAGAGTATGAGAAAGTTCTCTATTAGCAATTCGATAAATTTATTGTGCACATGACTATACAAAAATTATCATGTTTGGGCTGAAACATCATCGATATATATATATACGTGTATCTCTGAAGGTTGCGGCACCGTGAGCTGGGCTTCTATTACAACATAGATTCCAAATATCAAAATGGATTTGTGTCTCTATGTGTGTAGAGTAAAATAAGTGAGTGAGTGAGTCAGTCAGTCAGTGAGTGAAGAGATTTGGACGGCTCTTAACATCGAGGTCTTGAGTGCCAATTAGGGAGAAGCGAGGTGAGTATGGAGCAGTGCCGGAATGAAAGGTTGAGGGGAACAGAAGATCCCTGAGAAAACCCACCGACCAGCGGCATCGTCCGGCACGATTCTCACATGTGAAAATACGAGAGCAATCCCGCCGGGAATCTAACCCGGTTGGCCTAGGTGGGAGGCGAGTAGTCTAACCACTACACCACCGCGGCCCCGACGAGTAAAATGTATTCTTAAAATCTGAGCAGGCTTGGCTTTATTTTTTCTCTGTTGATCCATGAGCCAGCTCTCCGTGTGTAATGGTGGTACATGCTGAAAACACATTACCAACATTCTCTAGAGGACAATACTAAAAACATAAGTTATCAGCACAGTCTAGTGTAAAAATAAATTGGTGTGAGAGGGGTGTGTTATGTCATACAGCACATAGCGGAAAGATTTGCAGTTGAAAATACGAATTATGTATGCTGTTCGTAGGTCCTATTGTGTCATACGTACATTATCAGTGTCAGAAAATATGCCCACATACAGAATTTCATGAGCCCTACGATAAGATCGTAAATTATAAGTAACAATGCTGATAAAAATCTTAGACGCTGGAACCTTACCTACTATACTGTCAATAGAGCTGGAGTAAATGTAATCGCTACATAATATAGTCAAGCTTAGGTTTGTCGCAAAATTTTGGAATAGTTAATTTTTTTTTTTAAATTAAATAGCATACCTATGGCTATAACATCCTATATAATGCCGTGCGGAGGAACACAATCATAGATCTAGACTTCTTATTCTAATTCGTCTTAAAAATTTGAATCTTTTTATAAGTTACTTACTTTTCTCATATCTTTATGTTTTTAAAATGCTAAATATAATAAATAAAAACTAGATACTATACAATTTTTATTTTTTAAAAATACGACTACAACCTCTGTCTTTGCGAAAAATTCTAGAAAATAATAGCTCTTGTAAACATGCAATGTGGTATAAAAGCACGGGTTAAAAAATGTATTAAATTATAAACAATGTACAAAAAAAATATACATTTGTTTTAATAAAAAAGAGGCATTGGTACAAAAAATCATCTAGCAAAACATATAGGGTTCGGCCTATTTGATTGTGTACCAAATTTAAAACATCTTTTCCATTTTTTTTTTTTTTTTTTTTTTTACAGATAAGTGGTAAAAGTGTTGTTTCCTAACCCAACGTCTGTGGATTCAAATACACTCTTTTTTTCTCGATATTTACGCCTCTCGTGGAAGTGTGTAGGTTTTTCATTCTTGCAAAATCATTATTCGAACTTGCATTAAAAATTCGAATCCTAATTGTGCATTTTTTAAATTATTGTTTTTAAAATTTGCCTTAAAATTTCTAATCTCATGACATGTAACACACTATACGTACATCTTTAAGTTTTCAGAAATTAAATAAAATAAATGTAAATCAAAACTGTTTTATTTATATAACACCCAATTTAAAGTGTCTGAAGGGCCCGTATTTTCTCATCCTAACATTCGACAAATGTTCGAAATGTAGTAATTGAGGCAAATTTTTGTGGTTAATATGGGGAGGGATGAGGTAGGAGGGAGATACAAGGGTGTTGGAAGAGGGGTTGGTGGAGAGAGAGTGGGGGTAGGTGGTGGAGTGTGAGGATGCCTACATATGCCTATAGCATCCAGTTTGGTGGAGAGTCAATAATGTAAACAAAAATTGCTACTGCCCTACCTTATTCACAGGGCTTGGCTTGGATCTGATTTAAGGACTTTTGCGGGAAAAATAAAAATAATTCCATCAGAAATTGTTTTTAATTTTTTGGGAAAATTTTTTGAAGTGATTTTTGGGGTAAAGTGTGTATTTTTAACGTGAAAATGGCTGAATCTGGCAGTCTAACAATCTTTTATAGGTACGAAAATACCTTCTTCGGATATTTAAAGTTTTATGTATGAATCATATCGTTACATTAAAATTATTTCGTTAATCATTGATGAATTTAACGTATTCTATCACTAATTAAAAATTTTTAATGTGCTATTCCGAATTTTTGAGGAAATTGGGAAAATACATTTAACTCATTAATTTTTTCTTAGAAGTTTCCTCAGTGAAGAGAAAAAGTAAAACTGACCATACCATATCACTATGTTACCACTTATGTTTTTTCATAATGATATTTGTCGAACGTATTGTACAGCTGCCTACCAGATTTTTCTATTTTCAAGTTATGGCTCATCTTTTAAACTACATATTACCTTAAAGACTTAAATGAAATAAATACAGATTGCAAAACAAAGTAACCAAATATTTTCGCCGATGTGTATCTCAAAATTTCTGTGGTTTGAGTGGTTATTTAACACACAATCTTTTTATGCAGCAATATATAATAGCTTTCTATTCTTTACTGATGTTTCTTCGGATAATTTTATAGGAATGCGAACACTTTTGTGGCTTTTCGGTTTATTTTGTTTAAGGCTCTAAAATTCTGACAGAATTGGTTAATATATTATTTCCAGATAGTCAAACCATGTGTGTTTATTGTTTCAGTAATTGTATGAAAATTTGATTGTTTACATTTTTTTATGGTTCATTTGTTTGTATTTTTAATTTTTAATGCAGCTAAGGAGATCTAATTGTGTTTCGTGTAGTATTAGCTGGGTTTTAGTTAAAATAAGGGTTTCTTCTGTTTCACGACGGTCTTATTCTTAAATTTATGTTTTTGTTACTGCATATTGATGTTTCTAGGGTAATACGAGATAATTGTTTCATTTTAATATATTTTAAAATAGTGACAGTCTAATGTACTCACGCTATACCACCAGTGTGGAAGACAGTGTGGCTTATAGTGTCGTTGTTAATGCCCCCAGGCACAGACTATAATGTGCTTGAAGGTTGAGAGTATTGTAATAATGAAGCCTTTTACTGTTTCGTTTTGAAGGACGAATATATTGTCTCGAATTCAACACAAATAAAATACATCAGCCCTTGAGAGGTGTGGTACTGTGATAATTTGGTTACTCGGATTGACTGCTAACGACTTCGTGATGGAGGGGGGCTTCTCTTGATGGTGATTGTATACTTAGCTCTTGCTGCGGGTGCTGTCAGCTGTGGTGGGTGAGCTCCGGCGATGGACGGCCTTTGGCAAAGGCCCGCTGTTGCTGCCGTCTCACTGGACTGCTGTTCTACTGATGTACTGACGTGGCCAGGGGTCCGAACCCCTGACCTAACTCTCTGCTCGGCGATCTTCGACTGACTGCTCTCTCGAACTAACGTCTCTGGCGGTAATAATTCTCGAACTGACCTCTCTGCGCGGTACTAATGAACTGATTCCCACTACTCTCGAAAAGGGGTTTTTATGCTTGCCAGCCTCCAGTCTTAATTGTCGGCACGTGTCGCCTTGTGGTGGGGAGGAGGTGAGGGGGGTGGAATGCAGAACAATGCCTTTCAAAACACGTGTCCTGGTTTCTGAAGGTTTTGGAGGGGCGGGCGGGGGGTAGTACCTCGCCCCTAGTTTACTCTCGTCAGCTACTTCTTCGGGGCTTTTCCACCTTTCCTGTGGTTAGCTAAGGGGGGAGGGGGGATGTTCTCGGCACCAATATCCAGCTCGTCAGCTATTTCTTCCGTGGTGGGTGTTTTCTGATTTTAGGCGAAATACATATGATTATTTGCTGATATCTCGAAAAAAAAACCTGCGCTCCACAGATCTCCCGGGCAGGCTAGAGGCCCTAGTTACTTTTTTCCTATCAGCCATGTTTTATCCTTCCACCACTTTTTAAAATAAATATAGCCATGTAAGTTATAAACAAAGTGTATATATTTCACCGGGCAAGAAAGTTAACGTCTAAGGCTACAGTAATATATGTTTATTGACTGTTATTCCGAATGAGAGGTCTTCAAAAAGTGCTCAATTTACCGCAAATAGCCTATACATGTATGTACTCTATATTGTGTGGGTATTATAGGTTGTGTTGCACTTGTGCGCAGGTTTCGACAAATACAAGGGTGGTCTGGACACAGTCCACGACCTGACCGGCCTGTACTCCGTGTACACTAACTGGCGAAGTATAGAGATTATGTTCCACGTGTCCACTCTGCTGCCTTATGAAAAACACGATCCTCAGAAGGTAAGGGCTTCGACACTTACATTGCGTCCGGCGTCTACAGTATTTAAAAAAATAGTAATAAAATAGAATTTACTCTGTCTGATCCACCAATAATCTCAACAAAATTATTCTGAAATGTATCTCTAGGGAGGACACACTAAAATATAATCATTACAATCAGATAATTTTTTTAAACTGACCTTTAATCCTCCTTTATACACACTCGCTGCAATATTAATACGCTATTATAAAAGTAAATTAACAGGCGATATTTGGACGATGTATTTCTTATTGTCACTAATGTGCCGTTCTGTGCATTTAACAGATTTGTACTCTATTATAGAGGTTTTTCACAATTTTCAGATTTGGAAATTGCTTTAAGAATTATTTGTAATTTAAGTATTTTCGTAAGGTAGTGTTTAAGTTGTAAGCAAAACATTTATAGAATTATTATGAAATAATATAAGTCTAGAATAAATTGGTATCTATACATGTTATAAAACTCTACGTCTCCCGATTTACGTGTTTTTTTTCATTCATAACTATGTTCTCCCGCCAGGTTTTATTTGCATATTTTGTTACGTAAAGTAACATAACGAATGAGCAGTGACGATAATAGTGAATCTTTGCTGCCAGCGCGCTCTCTTGCAATACGCTCTCTAAACCGTTAAAGATGGAACAATATCATGTAGTAAAGAATTGTGTAGAATAAAAAAAACTAAACAAAACTCCGGGGTAGCATGTATCGATATATAACAAAGAAATACTAATAAGTGTTTTTACCATTTAATTCACAAGCAACATTCAATGAAGAAGGTTTTTCATCTTGCACTCATTGAAGTTGAAAAGCAAGTGCATTGTCAGGAAAAAGTATAAAAAGCATGGGCCCACCAATACCAGATAACATAGAGGATTCAACCGTTAACAATGACTACATCAGGGAAACTTCATATAATAGATTAGAATTGCACACCACCGCAACGCTTTAATAGGTCCAAGAAATCAGTAATTTTAAAGAAATGAACTCAGGAGCGTGTGGTGCAAACTAATCGTCAGGCAGACATGTCGATGATTGCAACACGACTTCTGTTGCAGCTCAGATACAAAGGCCAGTGATAGAAGTCTCCGCCAAGAGAAGATAGATTTTCATTGTCGTGCCGCTGTCAAGAAGCCACTGATCACACTCACCAATGGCCGATGTCGTTTGGAGTGGTGCAAACAACACCGTCATTGAATCGTTGAGCATTGGGATTAACGTCGTATGGGGTGATGAGTCACAGCACATGATGTTGGCACTCGGACGGACGTGTAATGGACCTGTCAGGGGTGCCTGGCGAACCAGTTTCAAACATTACACTTTTTCTCCTATTATCTGACATTATCGTAATATGCAATAATATTTTACGACAGTGATTTAATCTGCGCATACAAATTAAGTTATATTTTTATACCGTTCAAAAGGTCAGTTTATCAAACGCATAATGGATGTAACCTCAGGAATTCAGTCAATAATTTTCTATTTATGAAATTAACTGAAATAGAATTGCAAATTTTTCAGAACTCGTAAATGAATATACATGAATAACACATTGTTGACGGTAAAAGAAACTGCGTACAGACATCACTGTTTGATATACTTTTTTTTCATATTTATATGGCCTAGAGTGTTTATAAAGAGGAATAAGAGGTCAGTTAAAAGCATGTTATTGATATAACTAGTCAACTTTTTTCTGCGCATATATTTTCGAATAATTTTGTCGAGGTTCTCAGTGGCTCAGATATACTGAAGTTCTTTATTTTAAGTATAATGTAAATTTTGTATTAAATCGTTAGACTTTTCTGATTATTGAATTATATTTACAGTATTTGTTACACAAATATAAAAAAACAACCTTATCACAATATTTTTTACTAATAAATATTTTCAAGATTTTTATCTACTAAATTATATAGGAGAGTGGCCCTATTAAAATAATAGTTCGTATCAACTATTTTTGACAAAAATAGAAATATGTTAACATTTTTGTTAAAATTAAAATTTAAAATTGGCTTAATAATATACGAATTTAATTGGCACACACAAAAACAATTGACTTCCCAAATATTTATTTTTTCAAAGAAAAATTAATTTACTGTATATATAAATAAATTTGAAAATTTTTAATGGTTTCTGATATGTTGAAGGCCTGCATTTTTCTATAGTAATTTGTGCTCTGTTAACAGCCTGCCTACACGTTTTACCTAGATAAAAAATTTGTTGAGAATTGGTTTCGTCTCCATGTCATAAACTATTCATTGAATTTCGTAAGTTTTCCAAAATTAAAATTGTACGAATTATTGAAAAAAATACTCAGTGTGGCATTAATGTAGTTTTTTATACTGCTCCTATGATTGATTTTTATCAAAACAAAGCGAAACATATTTACATGTAATTTTTAAAAAGCGTTACTGGTAGCTCTGCCAGCGTAAATAGTACGTCACGAACAAAAAACTGCCATGGAAAACATGATAGTTATAGCTTTGAATTCAAGATATTTACTACATTTATCGTGACAGTTCCCATACACACCGTCGTGTTTTAGGTTAACTGAGCAGTTTTTAAATCAACCTGTGAAAAATGTCACTGTCCCTACTTGCACACATTTTGATGGGCACAGTGGGTGACATGAGCCCTGTAATGTTGGTAATGACGGAAGGAAATTAGTTCAATTTTTCAAACGTTTAAATGAAAGTGTTAGGTAAACATTTGTAAAAACGTAAACGATTACTTTTGCTTCCTTTTTTAAGTTCATGGCAGATAATGAGCAAATATGACAAATAATTTGTTTTCTAATAATTTTACAGTTTCTCTTGAAAGACGGGTGAATAAAGTGACCAGGCCCGTGGCCATGTTAATTTTACACATGGCGGAAGAATACACACTGTGTATACAAGTATATATTAGGCAGGGCTTTCAGAAGTGTTCAGTGTATCGTGAACAGTCTATACTTATACAAGTTTAAACCGAGTGTGTTTTACCATGCGGCAGCAAGTCTGACTAGCATTCTAGAGGTCGTGGATTCGACTTCTCTATGTTACATGGAAAAATATATTTCAAATTTGTTTTTTAATCATTCTAGGTAAATACTGGTGTAGTTCAGTAAGAAGCTATGGGACATGCTGTATTTTGTTACAACTAGCATATTACTTCTGATGCTAACGGAAGACCCATCGGTAAATTTTAGCAATAGGGAATCCTGAATAATTTTGTTACATGCTCATTTGTCGGAACTGACAGTTTATAGTACAAATATATTTGAAATAACTTCTTGTGCCTAGCCATAATCTACACAATACATCGTCATGAATAACTTCTTGAAAAAAAAACACCACCCTAATAATATTTTTGATTACTAAATTTGCTAAGTTCATACGGTTTATTGTTCTATCGTGGGTTTTCTATATTGGCTTCCACATACATATAAGATTCAATATAAGTATCTTAACATGAGCTCTTTTGTGAACCATGCAGTCCCTATCCCTTTAGGTATTAATTTATATTTATTAATAAAGGCTATACAAGTTTTTAATAAAGTAATTAAGCAGATAGCATGGGATATTACTTTTTTGATAACGAGGTTACGGGATTTAATCCAGGAAAAGCTATAAATATGTGCCATTTTTAGATGTAGGTTTAGGTTAGTCTAGCATGAATATGTACTCTGATTAGCTTCCCAGCATAAAGCAGGGATGTTGAAAAATGAATACTAAAATACTGCCTTATTCTGTTTGTATGGCTTTTAATTGAAATTCTTTCCTTTGCAGCTTCAGCGGAAACGTCACATAGGTAACGATATCGTGTGCGTCGTCTTCCTGGAAGCTGACAATACGTCCTTTTCTCCAGCGTGCATCAAATCCCATTTTCTACACACTTTTATTTTGGTTCGAACGAGTCCCAGGATCAAGAGGAAACCTACTCGATACGAGGTGAGCAGATACATGATACGTTTCTAAAGTAAACAAAGCCATAAGTGTAATATTTCGCCAAGTCTGATCATTCACTTAAATACCAAATGGTAAATACAAGTTTTTTCGTCGGTGCAGTGTGTATAGTAGAGGGACTATGGGGTAGAGTGCGCATGCCAGTTGCTCGGTGATCATCTCTATATTGCAATACTGAAGAGCTGTTTTTCCATTACAGCTGTGAAAACCACTTCTCTTCGACTTAGGTAGCTCAGTGTTTACATAAATAAGTACTTTAAGCTGATAGTACAGGAATGGTAATGCAACTACTGAACCATGTCCCGGAATGTATGTTACAAACTTTGTAAGGTTATTCCTTGTGCAAAATGAAACCGTAAATATAATATGGCTCATAGTCTAAAAGTGGTTGCTGAAGGAAGTATACTCCCCTAAAGCAAGAGGTTTCGTAAACACTGTATCTAAATATATCTGAAAACAATTACATTTATTAGAACTATTTTCAACACTCCTTTGTTAATTACGATAATCTAAAATGATAGAAGTGAGAGATCTTGGCGACCCTTAACATCGGGATCTTGAGAGACGATGAGGGTGAGGAAGGTGAGCATGGATCAGCGCTGAAATGCAAGGGCAGGGGAAACGGGAGATCCCCGAGAAAACCCGCCGAATAACGGCATCGTTCGGGCACGATTTCCACGTGGAAAAATCCGGGAGCAATCCCGTCGTAGGATCGAACCAGGTTCGCCTTGGTGGATAGTCTAAAATGATTCAATTAAGTTATTACTGCTTTTTTTATCAACAAACTTTATTCGCACCAATTGAAATGTACCTTGCCAATGGAAATTTTGTGTTTCGTCATAATATTGTATTTTTATGTCCTGTGCCGTGAGTCACGTTCAATTTTATTCAAACAAGCCGAAAGACACTGAATTTTCTTCCTTCTTAAAACAAAACTAGCAACTTTCCCAGCAGAATTCCTATGGGTGCACACAGAAACTGGATGATAACTCAATTAATTTCAGCGTTGATGCCTCACTCAACTTCGCCATTTAATGTGCTACTACTCACGGGGGTCCGCATGCGTGGCTCCGTCCACGCTATGCGCAACATGCGAGTGCAAACCCCTTTGGTGATTCTCGGAAGTGCCGACTCAGGATGGTAAATAGGCTGCGCCGCGCGCCGAATAGGAATTTTTCCTAATTTTTTTCCTGCCTACCGCGTGATAGTATGATAGATTTCAAGACTCGCGCTGTGGTTCTTTCTTTGTGTGTGTGTAAAACTCGAGAATAATGCATTTTAAAATTGACTACAATTTTGCGGGGGTAAAAACGGACGTCGTTAATGTTTGTGTGCCTGCGACGTCAGTAGCTAAACGAGTTGGTCATTGTTTACATGCCTTAGCGGGTTACGTGTGCATTTGAATTTGTATTGTATTCTGTTGTTTCGGGGGATTTTCATGTTATTTATGCGTCAGCGAACACCAGCAAGTGTTGCACAGCTCCACTGTGCAGAAATAAAACGAAGTGTGCTCCTAATTAGATACCTGCGAAGTGAAAAAACAAAGCGTGAAGCGTGTCTAAACACAGTTAAGAGCCGTAAAACACTAGGCAAATTCCGACATATGTAGATGTTTTGTACGTGAAGATCATTTCAGAGTAAAGCGAATGCATTATTTTCTTAAAGTGATTTCTCTGGTCTGATCCGTAACACGGTAGTGTTTATTTTAAAGGTGGTGCCTTTACGGCCACCAAGAAATTGCCTTTATGTTTTATAAAAACTTATGTTGTTTACACTGTGTGACATGCATGTGTTTTTGTACTTTGTTATTAAAATACTAACACGTCCTTTGTCGTATATAAATACTAATAGGTCTAATGTTATCTTTGAAAATCGCGTCATAATTTGGGGAGGTATATACTTCGGTTTATGCCCGTTATATTGGCCTACGTTAAAAATAATTCTTGAATAATAAAATCCGTTTCATGCAAAGTTAATCCATAGAGGCTTTATCATATCCTTAGTTTTTAAAAATTAATTTAAATAACGGGGATACTAAAAAGACATTACTGAGTAATATGCGAACGAAAATATAATGTTTCATGTTTTTGAGAATTGAGAGGTTAGTGTTTGTAGGAAAATATTTAAATTAAGCAAAACTACGTGAGTCTAAAAGAAAAGTGGGTATTCGAGACAGTAAAATTCTTGAATAAAATATTTACCTACAAGTGCCTAATGCTGTACTAAAATGGTGTTTTGAAACGCTGACTACATTTCAAACATCAACGAAGGTGGCGACAATTGAAGCGAAATCGCGTGTAAACTATCAGTAATTTTGAGAGCGTGATAATTGGAAAAATAAAGTGCGCAAAGAAATAATATTTTACATGGCAGTACTATATAGGGTAATTATTTTATAAAAGTGTAATTTATTTTCTAGGAAAACCCCGTATTGTGCGGCTTGCTGCAAGCACGCGATGCACGATCACGCTGATTACACGGCACAACGCATGTGTGTACGCACCTTCAGACACTAGGGCCATCGAAGACCATACATATATCATAATATGCCAACGTCTTTACTTTCCTGTGCATTAACTTGACCAGAGTCGAAATCATTTTCGGTTAATGGATNGGGTCTTGTAGAAAATTTCGCGTCCCAAGTGCTACACAAAATGTGCCCCTTCCCAAAATTTTATTTTGAAATAAATTATGGTTGTATTTACACACACACGCACACACACACACACATTGCTTCATATTCACATATTTTGACACAAAATACGTACATCAGTACAAACATTACTATTTAATAAAGGCTGTTCACGGTGGAGTAAGCATTTTTAAAATACAACCTTATAAAAATAATTCACTCGTTATAACTACACATACGCTTCAATACACACTGGCACATTGTCTCCCAGTTAGGTTTGCAACAGATACATAAAAATAGTTCTGAGATTTGACGTATTGGGAGTGAAACGTTTAAAATTTTGACCACCGGAGTTTGTGTTTCTTTTTTTATACACACTAGAGTATGTATTAGGACATTAGTAACGCATTCGCGTTCCTAAAAATTGCACCGTTTCACTTGAACGGCGTGTGAATAAGGTCATCAGGCCCATGGAAATATTAGTTTTTCGTATACCGGAAGGATACAAAATCAGAAGGAAAATAGATCCTAAGCAGGGCTTTCAAAAGTACTCGATTTACCGCTAACATCGTATATTGTTATTGATATGCATTTTTAATAACTATAATATAGTCTGTTCACGGTATCTTCACACTTGTTCAACCCAGCCGTTGAAAAATCACGCGATGTATGACATGCTTTGATGTTTATTAGATATGTGATGAATAGCAAGCGTCCTATATTTCTGTTAAATTAAAGTATCTAATTTTTACTTAAATTGTACTTTTTCTTACATTTTATATATAAATTGTATTTTTTCATGTGGTATTAATAAGAATAAAAACAGAGGCCACGGTGGTGTAGTGGTTAGACTACTCGCCTCCCACCTATGCGAACCGGGTTCGATTCCCTACGGGGTCGCTCCCGGATTTTCCATACGAGAATTGTGCTGGACGATCACGCTGGTCGGCGGGTTTTCTCGGGGAGCTCCCGTTTCCTCCATCCATTCATTCTGGCGCCGTTCCATACTCAAATCACTTGACCCTCAAAACCTCGATGTTTAGAGTCGCGCAAATCTGTTCACTCGCTCACGAATAGAAACAAGAGAGAAAATGTGTTTGTAATGCCTAGTGAGAGATAGTTCTCATGCAAAATATTACTAAACTGAGTGCGTACGAATGCGGTGCTCTGTCCATTTGGTGTGATTTTCTAGACTTGGTTAAGCGTTGCTTACACTAGGCGGAGGAATATCCTGAAAGTAGAACTTTAGCAAGGCTTCAGAAAAGTTGGAAGTAACCACGAATGGACTATACGTACAGTGCGAGCTGTAATCTAGACATATTTTCTGTGGGAGTTCGTTTTGAAGTGTTTGTCTATTCTCAGTGAGACTTTGTGGGAAGGGGGAATGCCCTTCACCAGCAACCTACGAACTCGACTGGACTTGGGGCCTGGCCTGTGCAGGTGTCGGTGGTGACGAGGGACGAGGTGGGCGCCTACAAGCCATACCTGTGGGAGCAGTCGGTGTTCGACAAGGGCCCCATGTCCCGCGAGTGGCTGCTCACCAAGATCGTGAACGGCGAGCGAGCCAGCTACTCGGCGCCCAAGTTCGCGCGCATGCAGGAGCGCACGCGCAGCCAGATGCTCGAGGACATCGTCGCCAACCTCGCCAACCACGCCGAGACGGGACAGATACCCAAGCCCTACCGGTGAGTGCGCCGCAATCCACGTCTCTANCCAACCTCGCCAACCACGCCGAGACGGGACAGATACCCAAGCCCTACCGGTGAGTGCGCCGCAATCCACGTCTCTAGTCCGTTTATGATTACTTCAATCATACCATCACCCCACGCATCACGTAATTTGTTCTTTCCTAAATACGGCATNATAGTCCGTTTATGATTACTTCAATCATACCATCACCCCACGCATCACGTAATTTGTTCTTTCCTAAATACGGCATGTATCATCAAGCGTTTTATAAAAGTACCTTATTTTTCGTTAAATTGAATTTTTATTCATATTTTATCTATAAATTATAATACTTCATTCATAATTAATATGAATAAAAACAGTGAGAAAAATAGGTGTGTTGGTAATGCCTATCAACAAATAGTTCTTATGCAAAATAGCATTACAGTGAAAGAGCATGAATGCAGTGCGTTGTCCCTTTGGTGAAATTCCCTAGACTTGGTTAGGCGTTGCTTGCATGAGGTGGAGTAATATCCTGGAAGTAGAACTTTAGCAGGGCTTCAGAAAAGTGTGAAGTAACAATGAATGATGTATAGCAGCTCGCCACAACTTCAAAAGTACTATATTGACGAATGTCCTTGAGGCACGAGATTTACGTGCCTTGAGGCTTTTCAAGTGCCGAAACATTTTTTTCTGCGCTCTTAGATATTTTGCGCATTTGCGATACAATATCGAAACCTATTTTATAAAATACCAAATCAGTTTAAAAATAACTCTCGCATATCTTTATAGCAGAATCATCCACATTTTAAATTTAAAATTTTTGCCAAAGAAATTTTAAAAAAAATAATACAAGCACAAGATGTAATTCCAGCTAAAGAGTTTTTTGAAATTTTAGGAACAACACGAAGAAATTTCTTTGAAGTGTGGCATTTTGCTCGCCTGCGCTTAGGGTTTAACTTGTGGCTATTTTGGACTTAAATGTTATTGTAAAACTTAAAATACAACTATGGCCGAACCACTACAATACATTCCATGAAATTTGTTCTTCTTACTCTAATCACATTAAGATTTAATTTGAACTGTAGACAAGCATGTTAATTATGCAAAACTTTTAAATTTGTGTGCCAATAAATATAGATTAAAAATGTCTGTATTTTCCGTTATTAAATTTATAAATTAATTTNACTTTTAAATTTGTGTGCCAATAAATATAGATTAAAAATGTCTGTATTTTCCGTTATTAAATTTATAAATTAATTTCCCATGGTTTTTTAATACTTTTATCAAAATACTATTTGATGTAATAAAGAATAATTATAAAATACCCTAAACTTATAGAAAATCATTTTTGGCACTTGAACCCCCTTAAAAACATTTTTTTCATTATCTGAAAAAGATTTATATAAGGAGCACATAAATGTAATGANACTTTTAAATTTGTGTGCCAATAAATATAGATTAAAAATGTCTGTATTTTCCGTTATTAAATTTATAAATTAATTTACCATGGTTTTTTAATACTTTTATCAAAATACTATTTGATGTAATAAAGAAGAATTATAAAATACCCTAAACTTATAGAAAATCATTTTTTGCACTTGAACCCCCTTAAAAACATTTTTTTCATTATCTGAAAAAGATTTATATAAGGAGCACATAAATGTAATGANTGCACTTGAACCCCCTTAAAAACATTTTTTTCATTATCTGAAAAAGATTTATATAAGGAGCACATAAATGTAATGATCTGTAGTCAAATGATTATAGTTTTCCAAATATAGTACCGAAAATTGGAAGATTTCCGAAGATGGAAGCCCAAGCTTCTATGCTCCTAATTAACTTTGCCAAATAAATAACATTTCATGTGATCTATATCATATACACAACATGTTAATTAAGTATCAAGGATATTTAACAATGGACACTTGGGTACTCGTATTCTGAATGTCCTTTAAAGTAGATTATTGATGTTTTTGCCAACACATTTATATTCGTCCGAGAGAAATAACTAACGGAGCACTACGCCCAACTATATGACTTGCAGATTTAATTGAAAGGTAGTAAACTTTCAGAAAGGTTGCAAATGAAAAAAGAGAAATATACTCGATAAAATTTAAAAAAAGATGTTAAAATTGTTTTTTTATCAAATAATAAAAATGTTTTTTTGATTAAGATTTAAGCATTATTCCGCTCTGGATGCTTCAAAAACCGCAATTCGCAAAAAAAAANAAAAATGTTTTTTTGATTAAGATTTAAGCATTATTCCGCTCTGGATGCTTCAAAAACCGCAATTCGCAAAAAAAAATTATAAAGCAATGCCATTATAATAATTATTGTGTTTGTATGTAATAAAAATTACTAATAATGTTTANCAAAAAAAAATTATAAAGCAATGCCATTATAATAATTATTGTGTTTGTATGTAATAAAAATTACTAATAATGTTTACAAATGCTTCAATAATTGATTTTATGCACATCCATTTTAGTTATAAAAATGATAATTTTCGTAACTGAAATAAATTATTATTAAAAATTATTTTAACATTATTATTATTTTTAAAACACATAGAGTAATTATTATGAGGATCTTGCTTGATGAAGAGCGATTTTTTTAGAAACTGATTTATACAGCATCTATAATGGACTCGGGCTTAACATTTTATTAAAAGTTGACTCTCAGTAATTTATCTTCAACGACATTTAAATAAGTAAATTCTAGCCAAATATGTTTAGTGCTACAGAATATATGCTATCTTCTGCCATGTGCAACTTAAATCGTAATTGTTTACCAATTTTGCTAGCGTGTGTACTACTTATTAATGAACGCAGTGCTCCATTGGAAGCAACTCTCCTTCTACCTTGTGTGAAATCAGTGTTTGCACGTATATGCGCATTTCAGCAAATAAACGTTCCGTAAATATGACGTTTTTCAGGAAACGTTAAACAGTTATTATTTACAGCCACTTATTTTTACGTTTATCCTGTTGTTACAATTTCTCAAAAGTCGGTGGGCTAAACCACGTTCCGTAAGGGATAGAGGTCTCAATTAAATAAAAGAGTTAGTTATAGTTTCCTAATTTATTTACAATAACTACAAACAAAATTTTCCCGACTCAATATCTCACAATAAATTGTTATCACTTGCTATATACAATTAATGAATTCAATCAATTCAATTTACAACTACATCAAAGAAATTAATGTAATTAAATAATTAAAATCAATCTTATAATCAGCCTATCAAAATCTATTGAATTACTTTATAAATTATATTTACATGTTTAACAACTGCGATATTTGCAACAAAATCCGTTTCATATATTCATTCAATCCCACCTCAGTTCAGTCCAGGTCCCACCAGTCCGCAATGTTCTAGAGTTCTCCGAGAACCCTCATGCACAGTAGCATTCACTCGTCGGGTTTCACGCCCTCTCGTCCATTCACACCACAAACACCTCGTCCGCGTCGCCTGGCAATCTTCCGTCGTCGTCCGTCCTCTACACAGATGTTCCTCGCCGCACCAGACGTCGCTTGATTACCGCACTCAGCCAATTGGCTTCCACGAAAAGTCTCCCGGCCCTTCAACTGTGACGGCATTTATAGCGTCGTCGGCGGTTGCCCAGAAACTTCTCTAAATGCCGCGTTGCGCCGAGGGTCCTAGTTCCCAGAATATTCTTACGCATCCTCCCAAGTCGTCGACTTCTCCAGCAGTGTGGAGGAGGGGTTGTGACGCCAGCCAGGTCAACTGTCAATCAGTCCCGGCCGCCAGGCGACGGGACCGCGAGCAGATCTGCCTGGGAGGGAGGGTCGAGGTGTATCACCCCTTACAGAGCCGAGTCCGCACATTGCGCCCATGATTCGTGCGGCAGTCAGCGCGTTACTTTATGTATAATCAAAGAGAAAAAATGGCGAAAATTGTTGGAAATGTCATTTTTAGAGATTTCCTGCGCAGTTTCTTTAAAGGAAAGTAGAAACGTACAAAGTGGCATGTGTAGTTGAAACCATTGGCTTACATTGCATGTAATGATATTCTACTGTTACAGATATAATTTGCAAGAAATACACGGGAATGAATATCGCAGTCTTTGGGAGGACCCATCGCAATGCTTCCTTGTGACCAGACGTGGCCTTGAGGCGTTTAAAATTGCTTACTAGGGATTCGAAGCTTTACTAGGCGGCCGTAGGTTAGGGGTAACGCTGAATCATCGTCGTGCATTCTACATTACAGTTACGTTGATGTAGGCTGTTTAATGGGCTGTGTACGCCCCACAGTTGTGAGACAATTTAACTTGACGCTAGGCTGTGTAGGCCCCACAGTTGGGAGCCGATTTAACTTGATGTATGTAGGCCTCACAGTTGTGCGCCAAATTAACTTTATGTATGGTACATTAACTAGCGTTGCACCCCACGTCCGGGCGCCACTTTAACTTGACGTATTTAGGCCCCACAGTTGGGAAGCCGCTTTACTTGACGCTATATCGCCTCTGTGGAAGACAGAGTGGCTTATAGTGTCGTTAATGTCCCCAGGCACCGACTATATGACGCCTGAAGGTTAAGGGGTTTGCAATAATTTAGTCTTTTACTGTTGTATTTTGAAGGACGAATATATTGTCTCGAATTCAACACAAATGAAATACATCAGCACTGGAGAGGTGTGGTACTGTGATAATTTGGTTACTCGGATTGACTGCTAACGACTTCG
>NQII01000332.1:312416-333973 GCA_002778355.1 Clitarchus hookeri | reverse complement strand
GGGGGGGGGGTGTCCTGCCTTCCTCTGTGCGACAGACCCGCACGGCCACCCCGCATCTCTCGCAGATAAAGAAACGTCTCGCCGGCTAATGGGATTTCGCGTGCAGCCTCCTGGCGGTCTGCTCCTCGCCGGCGGCGGTTCGGTGGACCTTCCTGTGTAACCGGCAGCCCGCCGCGCACGGACCGCAGCTGGTAATTAGGCTGCGGCGAAGCAAAGCACTGCTGTGGCTTGGCAGGCAGCAGTTCGCTCGCCCGGTGCACCGACGCACGCATGTCGTTCGTGTTTCGTACAATCTGTCCACCGTATCTTCAAAATTTTTTTAACCAAAACTTTGACAAATTACCTTGCGTATGTCACATTTGGTCGATACCTAGATAAATCACATATCACAATAATTTAGACTTCCACGAACATAACAATGCCTTATTTCAATATTAAATAAAACATTAGGTTACAATTTTGGTTAAAAACAGTAACAAAAGAGTAATGTTGTCAATGCTAATAAGATACATTCTTCTGTAAAATCTTAATAGACACAGCTTTATCACGTTATTCGTAAAGGAGGCGTTTCCTACAGACGTATTTCGCTTTTCAGATAGCATTTTTGAAAACACATTTATTTTGTATGAATAAAAAATATTTTTGGCTACGTGTACAACACGAAAATACGGTGCACGATGTTTTCTTCTTGGGTTCTCTTCAAGACTCGTTTAATTTTGACGGAAGGATACGTTTTGAGAAGCCCGAAAGTAGTACTTTAGTAGCGCTTCAGAAATTTCGAAAGTAAACGCCACAGACTATATCAAAACAGTATTGCCGTAGGTTACTACGATGTGCAACACTCACTACGCAAGCTTTACGGCTGATTTTTATTTTTTTATTTTTTTTTATTTTAACTCTTGTTGGTTAATTTTTTTCTGCCCATTAAGCCTATTCCTTTTCTTATCTCATGTCAACATTTATATTGACGTGACCCTTATGACTACAATTTATGCGTCATTTGAGTTACGTTGGAAAAGTTTTAGCTAATCAAATGCTGTTTCAGTGTGCGCATAAATAAATGGAACACATTTTGCCATTAATGTAACACAACATTTTTATAAGACATTAATAGAGCAGTTTTAATAAGACAGTTTAAATTACATAATTCGTTTTCATCAGTGCTGAAGGCACGTAAGTAACGTTAATTACTGTTAAATGTAAGCAGTTACGAGGTTTCATTTCAAAATAATTACATTTACTCTGAATAGGGCAACAGGCTGCATTTTCTCACTGCTTTGCCTTCTATGTTCTCTATTTTACATCACATTCAGTAGCCGTATTTCCGACAGGCTCGCAATAATAAAGTCAACAAATGAAACATTTTTCACGTGCTCAGTTTAAACAGTAGTTATCCTATGTTCGTGAGTTACAGAATGCATTGTTTGCCCTATGTTCGTGAGTTACAGAATGCATTGTTTGCCCTATGTTCGTGAGTTACAGAATGCATTGTTTGCCCTATGTTCGTGAGTTACAGAATGCATTGTTTGCCCTATGTTCGTGAGTTACAGAATGCATTGTTTGCCCTATGTTCGTGAGTTACAGAATGCATTGTTTGCCCTATGTTCGTGAGTTACAGAATGCATTGTTTGCCAAGCAGTTTGCGCTTTTCCTTTTGCGAAGTTTTGTCATTCAGCTATTGCCAGTCGTTTCGCGTGCCAATTCAAGTGTTCTTCGATAGGTCTGGTCATTTTCTGCCGTTCCTTTCCTTTCGGAGCTCATAGTAATACGACACTGAACTTATTCAGCCTCTCTCCTTCTCACTCTATCTTTCTATCCCTCTGTTTCTCTCTCTCTCTCTCTCTCTCTGTCTCTCTCTGCAGATTTCCCTCGACGCTTCTTGTTTGTTCCAGATGTGGTTATTTTTATGATGTAAAACGGGACTTCAGAATTAATAAATATACTCTGGGGCTTGGTACAGACTTCCTTGCTGTATTTAATATATTAAATAAATAAATAAATGCTGCATGGAGGTTACACTGTGGGATGTGAGTAATACTCAGATAATGAAACGCTTCTGAAGAATACGTAATAAATACCTCTTATCTATGAAGAGTAACTTGTAATGAGACCCTATGACATTGCAGTGACGGTTGATCATCTCCTTTCGCGTTTAGAAATTCTGTCCGAAAACATTTTAACAGTGCACCCCTAGCCCGTTGCTCGTTTATTTTCTCAATATATAATTTTCTATTAAATTATTTCAAACGATTCCATTTATTATTATTTTTATCTTGATAACTTTAACCAATATGTATTGGGTTAATTTTTAAAGTTCAAAGTAATCCCATCGTGTGACTTAGAAGCTATTTTTCAAAGTCGTGTGGTGTGCAAGCATGCATAAAATAAATTAAATGGTTGGAAGTTGGTAACACCGTGTACATGTAATATCTGTAGTTTTTTTTCAACATAACTACACGCACTTTACGGCTCTGATTCAACTCATTACAGAAACGGAAAAACACAATTATGAGCGTAAGTGATTTCTCGGCCCACGCCTTCCAGGTCGTCCCGTCCAAATTCCTCTGCATGCAGTAGTTTGAATTTTCTTGAGTTTACTGTAGGTATCAACGCCATAATTGTATCGTTAACTACAACAGAGCGGATGTGATTAAGAATTCGGTAGCGGAAACTACACCAGACCGAGTGTGTTGTAGTGTTGTCGCGCACACACCAGAATTCGTTCTCAGAATCTGAAACTACACCAAGCAAATCGGAAGTTTCGAAACAACATAACTGCACCAGAAAAACTAACATGACCTAAGTATAGCGGATATCGGTAACTGCGTCAGATATTTTTGAAGGTAATGGTGTAATTTAATTATTCAAATTTCAGTTTAAATATGCTGTGAAATGTTGACAGTCAGAAAGTTTTCAGAATAGACTATGAATTAGATATTTTTTTAAATCGGTTTTGTTTAAAGGCCACATTTTTGACGATATGCATAAACTACCTGAACTTACATATAAGAAGGGAACGCACGTATTTTGGCTTACCCTGGATTCGAACCCAGATTCTTGCGGCCATAATGTAGAGGCTGTTCACGGTAAACTGAACACTTTCGTAATCTCTGCTCTAAATATAATTGTATGCATGTTGTGTATTTGTCAGCCATGCGTAAAATTGAGGTTTATTCTGCTTTTGTAGAGAAGCACAATGCTAACATTTTGGCAACAAAAAAAATTTTCCGCCAGGTGGCGGTGATATGGCATGTGTATCATCAGATTTTCTTTGTTTCGCATGTAAACAAATGGGATACTTACAATTTACATATCATAAATGCATTTTTTTATCATTCAATTTTATTGTTTTATAACTTACGTAAATAATAAGTTTTGTTCTTCGAACTAAAGCGGGAAATTGACGAAAATATCCACATGTTGTTTGACATTCGGTCGTAAACCTGGATTTAGCAAAATATGTTTTTACTCAATTATTTTTATTAAATGTGACAACATAATTAAAAAATTACTTTTGATAACAGCTATATTTATTTAACTTAAATTCTTATTTTTTTATATTAAAATAAGCGTGTTTACGTTAGCTCACACAGTTGTAGTTTTATTTTATTTTTCTCTTGTGAACAGCATAGGAAGACGTGAATAATAAGTACAGAATAAAGTTAATGCTTAACACTTTGACAGGGCTGTGGTGGTGTAGCGATTCGACTGCTCGCCTTTCACCTAGGCGAACCGAGTTAGGTTCCCAGAGAGGTCGCTCCAGGATTTTCGCATGTGGGATTTGTGCCGGACGATGCCGCTGGTCGGCGGGTTTTCCCCGTCCCTTCATTCCGGCGCTGCTTCATACCTCGTTTCACCCTCATCGGCTCTCAAGACCTCTCCACTTAACATTTTGACAAGGGCACCGCCAGCTTAATAGCGATTCCTTTGAGACGCCAGCGGAACTTGCTACGGAAATTATCTCATGAGGAATCTTACTTTGTTCCTTACCTGAGTAGAATAGGGAATGTTAGTAAAATTTAAATTCTCATGTGCCTAATCACTTAATTCATGCATCGGTCAAGTGAAGCTGTACAATTGTTAGAAAAGTAAATATCTTACAAATTTCTTAAATCTTACGTTTAATTGCATTAAAAAAAACAGAAATTAAATAAAGCAATAAAGTAAATGTTCGCAAATGTTTTCCTGGCAGTTTTAGTTCAAGCTTAAGACATGGTATTAATTTTTCCTTCGTCGTTACCAACTTTACCTGGTGTACGGCAGCCAGTGTGCCCGTTAAAATAGACCGACAAACTTCAGTTGCGTATTAATCACGAAAAAAGAAGACGAAAACATATAATACTACTAATGGGTTAAAGTGGATCCTAAGGCGGTGCATATTTTTGAAGTTGGACCTGAAGCACGAGTGTATTACAAATACTGGAGATGGAAAACTGAGTGTCTGGACGATATGCAAACTAAATTGTGACATGCGGGTTAGTTATCCATCATTTAAATCCCAAGTTTACAATAGCGTAATGGAGATTAAGTCTAAATAATGGTTGTACATTTAATTATTTCCATTCAATAATCTGATGACAGCGACAGACAGGTGTTGCGGTGTTTTGAAAATATTATTTTCCGTTACACATTATCCAGACACTCAATATTCCATCTTAAAAAATATTCTCCAATATTTGTAATAAATTAGTGTTTCAGGGCCAACTCCAAAGATATGTACCGTCTTAGGATTCACTTTAGACCATAAGTCGTATATGGTTTCACCTTCTTTTTTTTTCGTGAATAACAAGCATACGACGTATTTCGGTCCAATTTAGATCAATTGTGTATATGCAGTAGAGGCAGAGGCGTTTTTTTTTCAAAGGTTGATTGCAAAAGTGGTTAATTAATCGTTAACAACCTATGACAGCTGAATTTCCTCGGGCACGCGGATCGCCTGGGATATGAAAAGTGCCCAGTTAAAATTATGAATGACTGAGCGTGTGTAGTAAGGACGTAGCGTGTTTGACTCGCATTCGGGATGTCGTGAGGTCGATTGCGCCAGCCAGCACTAGGCGAGATTTTTCCCAACTGGTTTTCAGCCCCCATTTCAGGTAAATGCCGGAGTAGTTCGATAATATGAACGTGCATTATCTTCCACCCGTGAGACAAAAATCCCGGTTAGGCTCCGTGCAGTAAATAAACTGCAGATGACATTAACCGTGACTGTAATTCAACAATACCAGGCCCATTTCCGTCAACGTTACTGGAGCCATGATGATTGCGTGTCTATATCATAGACTAAAGATGAGGCAGACGAATTATTCGTCTTCAGCGCATGTACCCGACATTCACCTGTCCCAAACCAACACAACTGTCAACGTCACTTGGTCAACAAAGATGAACGTGCTTGTTTATATCTTAATTTTTAAATGACAAGAATTATTATATTAATAGCATACTTTAACCAATTTGAATTTAACCAAGCAGCATTACAAATTCGTTAGAGGAAGAATGAAAAATCTCAAAGCACTTGTTTACTAATCAGTGTTCTAACCTCAAATCCACTCCACGCCGTTTTTTCTAGTCGTGTTGGCGGGAAAGCAGTTGAATGTTGGGACACGGAGACTGGTTGTGCGCAGTCAGTGAGATCGGTCTACCTCATCATTAGACTATGGTCTATAGCGCATCGGCCACCCACCAATGTGATCCGGGTTCGATTTCCGGCGAGGTCACCGTGATCTTCGCCTGTGGGAAACGTGGCGGACGTTTCTGTTGGCCTGCGGGTTTCCTCGGAGCACTCTTGTTTCCCTCGTCCTTGCAGTTCACCCAGAAGCGAGGGGGCGATACGGGGTGACACTAAAGCCGCGATTACGCTGGTGTTAAGTAGCACGTGTTGCTAACAATTTCTAGTAACATTTTGAAAAACGCCTCTGTATTTGTTGCCAACAATCTGTGTCAGAAACATAAATACCATGTTAGTAACAAGAATTATGTTACCCGCTGGAAGTCGGTAAAGATCAAAGAATGTTTATAACATTTGTTATAACAGTGGAACATGTATAATGGTGCGTAATTGCTTAAGCCGCGTTTACACCGACTGTTAACAACAAAAGTTTATAACTTTTGTTACCAACACGTTGCTAGTAACCAAAGTTATAAACATTTGTTGTTAACAGTCGATGTAAACGCGGTTTAACACACGCGCCTTACGCCTCATCGCCTATGCGCGAAATACGCTGAACTGGATGGCAGCGTTTCCGTAGTTGCGCTGTTCTGTGCAGATTAGGTCTGTAACAGCGGGGCTCAATTACATGCGATGAAAGCCCGCAGATTTAAATGCAAGCATAGTGTTGCGCTTTTCTCCTACCTCTGAAGAAAACTGCGCAGGCATGTTATAAAAATGAGAATTTTTCTCCATTTCACGATTGTTTTTATTTTTAACTACACTTAATATGATAAACCCATAACCAAAAGGCATTAGATTATTGGTGTTTACCTTTTCTGGCACTTATGTACTGTGGAACACATACACGCGCAAACAACGATTTCGCAGAAAATATCTTAGTACATAGTCTCTTACGGCTCGGTTTCACCTATTATGCAGAAATTCTTCGTTTTCGTGCCATAATTTCAGTTTCAGGGGCATTATTGGAAATGTTTGGATATATCGAATTTACAATTTAGTAATTGTTTATACCTTTGTATCTAATTTTCGCTGTGTGTGATTTCTTGCTTGCAAAAATGCAGGAACTTGTAGAAAAAAAATTATGTTCCTGACTTTTTGCAACTAGCAGATAACAAACAATTAAAATTAAGAACAAAAATATTAAACAACTCGTAAAATGAAAATTTTCTATAATCATACGATATCATACGAATCCTAAATTATGGCACGAAAACGAAGAATTTCTGTAAAAGACGTGAAGCCGAGCCAGAACGGTGTTAGACCCCGAAAAATTAATTATTTTATAATTTTACCAAACATTGTTCAACTCGTACGCATTGTATGTGAAGACATTTTCCTCAAATAAAAAATGTTTACACTTTATATTTTTTTCAATAATTTGATGTCAAATACAAAATTCTTCTGTTTTGTTGCAGTCATTATAGCAAATACTAGTTAAGCTGTGCAGATGAAAAAATTTGCAACATAAACAAATGACGTGGACTACTGCTTGACATATGTGTAATCACCAAACAAATTCATAAATTTAAAAAAATGTTAAACAATGCTAACTATCTTTATATTTAAAAATTTTTCACATATATGGTTTGTTATTTAGTGATTTACATATGTGTCACGCGGTAGCCCATAGGATTCGTTAAACAATAATAAGGGACACTACACTCTTAAGGTAGAGAAATCCCACTCATATTGNACATATGTGTAATCACCAAACAAATTCATAAATTTAAAAAAATGTTAAACAATGCTAACTATCTTTATATTTAAAAAATTTTCACATATATGGTTTGTTATTTAGTGATTTACATATGTGTCACGCGGTAGCCCATAGGATTCGTTAAACAATAATAAGGGACACTACACTCTTAAGGTAGAGAAATCCCACTCATATTACATAGTTTTACAAGTCTTCCTAATCAAACTTAATGACCGGACATTAAAAATCAAAGCTCGACATGGTATAAAGAACTACGTAACAAAATTTTTTAAGTTTGTACCTTTCCAGATAGGCGTATATCAATATTTTCCCATGTCGGACAGAAAATTATTTAGCAATATAGATAACCTTTGGTTACGGTCACGGATGTGAAAAGAATCACGCGAGGAAAAGAAGTTGGTTTTCGAAATAACTGTTAAGATGTTCCCTGTACCTTAACAAGCTTGGTTTTTAGATGTATAATCTATAAAATAAGTTGTTGAATAATATACGTAAATCCAATATGGCGGGGATACCTATATCTTAAGGCCAAGGGACCCATGAGTGGCCATAGGTAGAATTCGTTAGCGTAGTTCCTGTTGTCGAGACTTGGAAGTGAAGCTGGAAAAACTCTCGAGCTAGTTCAGCCTTCCGACGAGAGATGGCGACAGCAAAACATGCCCCCACTTTTTCGCCTGCATGTAGGTTATCACGGAAAGCGAACCTTGGAAAGGGAGGGCGGTTAGAGGGAAAATCCAGCTTATCCCCTGGGGACAACACAAATAGCTTTCATTCGTTCGTAAAACACTTCCCTGTATTTCCATTCTTGTCACTGTCACACCTCATACTACAGAAAGGAAAGCAGGGTGACTGGCCATGCTGCCAGATCTAGTTGAGTCATCGGTGTTATTGATTAGATACATTACAATAAGAGAATTGAGTTCTATCTGAATCTTCCTTTCTAAGTTATATTAGACAAAATGAGGAGCATGAAACCAAGCTGAATTGCGTTTTTTTTTTTACTGTCCATTGCGGGAAGCGATGAACTATCCGTCAAACGATACACATTCAGACAGTTGTGGCCCTCGGTCTTGTTTATTCTTTTACGAGACTTTTCAGTATTTATTTCCTTTGACTTTTCCACATTAGAAAAATTGTAATTAACGCTAATTAAGCTACGTTTATTAAAACCAATATTAATACTATACTGNGCTTTTCCACATTAGAAAAATTGTAATTAACGCTAATTAAGCTACGTTTATTAAAACCAATATTAATACTATACTGTAATGACACAATTATTTACCCAAAGTTTTAAATTGGTAATATGACGCTGTTGGAGAAGTACCCTTGTTTATGGTCAAACTGCATTATTGTCTTTTTTCAAATAAATAGAAAATGTTGTTCTTTTTATTTGAACTTAACATTTTTATTTTAAACAGGTAGTAATGTATCGCTTTAACAAAAAATAATATTTGGGGTTGCTTAGGACAACACCCGATTGGGAAACGTAGCCCGGAGTTAGTGTACTAAACATTCAATTACAATGCGAGGAATTAATCAAACTCTACTAGGGGATGTTAGCATGTGTACTCACAGACTTTTTCGGGTCTTCAATGGGAGATATGTTCAAATTGGCAAGTAGTCATTAGGAAAATATTCCAATATGCAGGAGCAAACTAAAAATGGAAGACAATTCTTATAAAAAATAAGATTTATTTTAAATGTAGAAAAGTAAAAAACACTATTTACAACAATCCTTGTAAAAAGAACACAGAACTAGACTTCATGTCGTACAAAATAAGTTTTAGCCGCAAACTACTTTTTTTTTTAGATTTCTCTAACATTTCCAAGCAAACCCACACGGGGGGTGAACGAATAAAGAGGGTGCCACGACAATGCTAACGGAATACGAGTGAATCTATTAACGAGCAGAATTACACTATGGGTACTGAATAAATGCGTCTATAATTCAATTAATGAATGAAAACCAGAACTAGGATTTTAACTAATTTACTGTTATTCTCCTTCATCGGGGTCAGCCCGGTTTACTCCACACGATTCTACCAGCTCATCACCCAGAGGGCCCTTTGGTGGTTCGTTGGATACGTTCGTCTACATCTTCAATTACCTAGCGAACGTAATACAGGACGCCGAGGAAATGAAACTAAGAACAGGAAATTGCCGGGGCAAAAGCGGGACACCGACGGGCGTGTCGCCCTTATTTAGTACCCCTGCCTCTAGAAGACGCGGGTAGTCGATCCACCCGGCAAAGGAGGCCTCTGATGTTTTCCACAAGCTATAATAATGATGGCTGCAGACCACTGGTATGAATGTGCTACAAAGCCTCGGAGACACGACAGCTGCTCACCGCGTTCAGACAGCTGAACTTACGAAGGCAACCAACTAGCGGGCTGCGACCCCGTTCCTTCAGGCGACAGACACAATACTCAATATTTACTGTAAAAAAATGTATAAACATGATGCAATATCATAAGTTGGTCCAGTCTCCAAGTACCGTAGTTACAAGAAGTACAGTACAGGTGCGAAGATATGTGAATATTAAAACTCCTTATAAACTCAAATTGGCTGCATTGCTAACTTACTTTTAAACACATTTGAGAGCTTATTGGCACAGCGTGACTGCGTTTATCAAAGAATGTGTAGAATCTGTTTTGAAAACACTGATGTATATCATTAAGACCGTCATAAATGACGTTACAAAATAAACTAAATAGCATGATATAGTTAAATTACGGTGTGGTGTAAACGTGGCTTTAAAGGATTATAATATATGCTTTTTTTTTAAAGAGACTTTCTTCTTGCACTGATGCATATTTTTTTCAATCGTATTGCCTGTAATATGTCGAATGTAGCTATTTGAAGTAAATTATGGCTATACGAAAAATACTCGCTCTGTTCAAACAACTATTTCAGTTCACACGGATCGGTACTGGACTCACCATTCGAGGCAACACGAAGCAAACACGGAACAATAGGCCGACCTACGGTAAATGCTCTTTTAGACTAGAGTTTTCGACAGTCACCAAAGCGTAAACATAGGCGAATGTAGAGTAAACTAGGATAGCGGATGGTGTGTAGCCAGCACTCGATCCAGTCATGCGATTGGTTGAAGTATGGAACAAAGGACGAGCGATAAACATGAAAACATCACTATTACAATGTCGTTTTCCGTACAGTAATTATAATATGTCGAATATGATTTTTGCTATTGTTACAAATCATACTATTTATTTCAATAAACTACCAATAAAATAAACTGTGTAATGCAACTCCCGATTTGATTTCGATGTTTCTTTGTTACACAATGAGAATAGCGGTTACAAAATGGCAACGTACTTGTTTGCTGGTAAACTCCTACGTGCGTGTTTATAATTTCACTCCTGTTCGGTATCTTTTTTACTAGTGGCTTACTCAGTCAAATTCCGGTTGGGCGAACAGAAATTATTTCCAAAACAGGGAAACTGTGTCAGTATACTAGAAGATAAATGTACTACATCCAAAGTGAGTATAACTAATAAAATATGATCACGGAACCAAAAAAAGGCTACGAGGTTAGTTGCTATTTTTCCAGATCCAAACTTCAATTTCAAGCCAACCAAAACCCGAATTTTTTTATATAAAATTGTATGCACGTGCAGTGTAGTATGTATTGAAAATCTCCAACACATTATTTTCTCCAGGCTTTACAAAAGCGATCGATGTGCGTGTCTGGTAAATGATTCATTTGAACTGAACGGCAGATTTTCACATTGACCATACTCTAACGCAGTGTTTCTTAACCTGGGTTCCGCGGACCCCTGGGGGTCCGCGAGTATATGTATGGGGGTCCGCAGTCTCATCTCTGGACCGTTTAACAATAATAAATAAATTCCACCAAAAGTCTCGTAATCGCTACGCTTACTTAGCACGACGAACGTGCGCCAGCGGGCGGTGTGCGAGACTGACTGAAGTGAGTGGAATAAGTGAGTGCGGGCCGTGACTCTTCCTTCCACCGCACCGTTCGAATAATTGTGACAATGAAACGCTGGTTAAAACCAAATGACTGCGCTTTAGTCCGCTTTAGACGAAGCAAATGAAAGACCTTCGACTTCAAAGGGTAAACGTCGTAAGTTTTGCGACGAATACTTAGCTTTCGGTTTCACAAGTACCAATTTAAACGGGGAATTTTCTGTGCGATGTTTTGAGTTGCAACTTCTCATTTTTATTTATATGCAAAGATTCTTACACTTTACTGCTTCACGAATGGACATGCTTCCTATGGATGGCACACACTTTACCTCAACAATGCCATCTTTCTCCGAAATTCCATCTGGGCTGGCTCCAAGGTATGGTATCTCAAGGTGAACAAAAACGCCACAAGGTGCTACAGTTGTCTGTTTCTCTTTCTCGTAGGCGGATATAGCTTACTTTTCGTGAACTTGGCCGTAAATAATAGTTGGTGAATAGAGTTCGGTTCCACAAACAAATTTGTTTACAATATCGTGGCAAGATGTAACATTCCTCATACAACAGATAACCCCGAATCGTGATGCAGTTAGTCTCTGCCGTCTTGCCTGCATCCACGGTGCATTCTCACGCTGTCCAACGGTAGCTCGTTCTAATGTGGAACATAGCGTCAGATAACCATATTCTTCCTGCAGCTTCCCTAAAATAGTGTTCATTGGGAGTTAAATCAGGTTTTGCAGCATTTGGACCATACTCAATGTCGCCAGTTGTTTCGTCGATCTTTCTCTTATTTTTTTTACGTTGGTATTTTCCTTCGTCACTAAAATTTAGTCTTTTAGATGACCGAGACCTTTCTCGCTTCGCACAGATTTTCTTACAAATATTTTCTGGACTGTTTCCAGTTATACTTTTCCAAGAACTTATAATATAAGATGGACCATCCATGTGTGCTAGAGCAACCCCATAGCAGCGTCGCCTGTATGATGACCCTTTTGCATGATCAACTCTTTTGCCATCTGTCAGTTTGCAATTTAAAGAGTTGAGGTTTTCAGCTACATTTGTCGTTTCGTTCAGAACGAGACAATCTGCCTTTCTGACAATGAGATCTAGCAACATAAGCATATCATCCATTAATTTCGCCTTCTCTACGTACGGCACCTTATTTACAGTTTCATCTTGTTGAGAGAAGTATGATGCACAACAGGACAAATGGTCACCGAAAACATGGCCGGGGCCGTTTCGTAGATCTTTCTGAAGCATATCAACATTTCCTTCGGAATGTATAATTGCTCCACGAATTGCAGCTGTGAGGCGAGGAATGTTCTGTCTAATTATCTTTCTCCCCTCTTTGAGGCTAGAGTGTGCAATTCCGAGGTGTACTCTCGCACGATGTGATTTACGTACTCTATTTTTTTTCATTTTGTCTCCAAAAGAAGCCCTCTCCCTAGCTCTCGCAAACACACTGGAGTCTCCATTACCTGTTAGGAACCTCGCCCATACACCATGTTAGGAAATCAAATGCTGAAGTCCTTCCACACAATAGTTTGCTCCATTCCGGATGATTAACCAGAATAATTTTGGTTGCACTTGTGTTATTTTGGTTGGGAACACTCTGATGTCATGGAAAACACGTAACTTAATTTGTTCTTAACGCCCAAGTAAAGAATCTTCCCTATTCTCCCGCCAATAACGCAAGCCTGAGAGAAAAAAAAGTAAAAACATGTTATCTTACTTTTCTGATATTTTACTTCAATATAATAACTAATAAACAGTTATAGACTGAATACAAAATCTTTGGAGGTTTTTTCGCCACCAGAGAGATACTAACTGTAGCAACAAATTGCATTGTAATTACAGCAAGTCGTCACATACTCATCCTGCTTTGGTGACCATGCAGAAGTAGATGTCAAAAATGTCAACCGTTATTGACCAGTTATTTCCAATAAATCCAATGTCTGTAAAGGCTGGTGGAAAATGCATTATACGACAAACTGCGTTTAATGGAGATTGTGGCTTAGATATATCCAGGGTTGTGTAAAACATGCATACACATTTTATTACCGAGAAAAATTACGTAATCTAAAACAAATTGAATTGAGACAACATAATGCTTCAACCTTGTTTTGGCATCATTAATCAGCTTCAACGCTTGATTTACTTTGCAGTTGTTTACACATTTCTATCATTGTGTAAAAAGAACATTAGCTGCAGTAAATAATACTACTTCCAATCGAGGGTATTACGATGCAGTGTAGTCGGCCACAGGTTAATAAATTAAAGAAATAGAAAACATGNTACTTCCAATCGAGGGTATTACGATGCAGTGTAGTCGGCCACAGGTTAATAAATTAAAGAAATAGAAAACATGCATCATTTATGTTTCTCTAGATGTACTATCTCGGTAAAATGGCTGTATATACTGATTGCGTGAACAACACAGCCAAATGTTTTAATAATCGAGACAAAATTTTAACTCTTCCCTATATGATTCCCAAAACAGCTAAAAAAAAAATTATGTTTATTTTATGTTATTTATAATTATTTTTATAGGCACTCAAATTATTGGGCATTAATGGAACTGGCCGGGGGAAAAACCTTGTCAATAATGCAATTAATTGAAAGAATAAAAAATTTAAAAACATTTTCGAACCTCATTTAAAAATTACTCCAGCTTATTAGCTCTACAAATGCAGTTCAAAGCAAAGTATAAAAATTTTAAATGTATACAATTTTTTTTACTCAGTAACGTACGAATAGCCTTTGCTTTCCACCTCATCTCCCTCTAAGACAGCGCAGCGGTGCTCAAACTGTCGTCAACGGACCACTAGTGGCCCGCAAAATGAATGTTATTAATTCTCTTCAAAATTTTGTACAACGTTTTTAGTAAATAGTATGTTTTTACGATAAAAATGAAAAGTTGTCTTACGATGAGGCATTTTCATAAAGACTTTCATCATTATTCATGCACTGTTTAAAATAACGGAAGCTGCACGGTATCGGGGTAGGTAGTTCATCTTTGAGAACCACAGGATCGCTTATATTATTATAACGCACGCCAAAGTTAAAATAGGATCATCGATATAACTGATGTGTACAATTACTTATTCATTTATTAGTTGTAATTTTGAAGACTTTTGCATAGTGAACATGTAGTTACTACGTCAAATGTCAATGGAAACTAGAATGGCGGCTGTATCGTAATAGAGCATTCTGAAAGGTCAAACTCACCGGACTCCCATTGAACGTATGCACCTCTAAGTCATGTCGAAATTAGCTCTTCAGGCCTACGAATTAGCCACGTGAACAAAGAAAGGTCCCATTATACCTAACACCTATTTGAAGATTCAGGGTCGAACATTAACGGCCACTATGACCAAAGTTATTGTAGCAGCTACGAGTCACGAGACTCTTGACTCGAATACCGAAAATGCTATGTATTTATTTACACGTTTTAGATACTTTTTTTTNCTACGAGTCACGAGACTCTTGACTCGAATACCGAAAATGCTATGTATTTATTTACACGTTTTAGATACTTTTTTTTAAATTTAGTGTATGAACTACTTTCCTGCTACGTATCTGGATATGTTTAACTACATCAAATATGTTCTAAATTAATTATGAAACACTACTGTGTTCGCTACCCGTAGACACTTGACTAGCATATGACGTCACTTAGTGANCTACGAGTCACGAGACTCTTGACTCGAATACCGAAAATGCTATGTATTTATTTACACGTTTTAGATACTTTTTTTTTAATTTAGTGTATGAACTACTTTCCTGCTACGTATCTGGATATGTTTAACTACATCAAATATTTTCTAAATTAATTATGAAACACTACTGTGTTCGCTACCCGTAGACACTTGACTAGCATATGACGTCACTTAGTGAGCTGCTATCCGCAAGGTAGTAAATTAAAATTAATTTTCAGTCAATTTACGTATTTCATGCTCTTTGAATCTCAAATAATCGCGAATAAATTCAAAAATTTAGTTTTTCTAATGTAAATAACAAGACTTCTCTTTAAAGGTTCCGTAATTAACCTCGCTATTATTGAATAGTTCTACAATTTTTGTCCTGGGAAAGAGGTGCCGCAAATGCAACAGCTGGACTTCCGTATCTGGAAAACTTGTAGGATTTCCTCAGGATAATTCCGTCTCCCTCGCCCATCCAACACCTATTTTTACTTTAATCCTATAAACAGCTTATGAAACTGTTGTCAATTTGGGATGAATAATATAAAAAAATAGGTTTTCTATACTAAATATAAACCTTTTTTCCCATTATTCTACGTAAAAAATTAAATTTACACAGTAGGGAGTGAACAATAATAACGACAATATGGTTACTAAATAAACGGGGTAAGCCGTTATTTAAAAAAATTGTATGATTATGTAAGGCAAGGTACGCCGGTCTCTTTGATTAAACCACAGACTACTTCAAAAACTATGTCATTTAGTAAATATAAAAACTGGCGCACCAAGAAATTATGACAGATCGGCGTAATTTGTGTTTCCCCGCCGTTTTCTCCGAAGTACAATTGTCCTTTTACACCGGCAAAGGTAGACGTAAATCTTTTATTTGCGTTGTTATGTCATTCACGCTTGCCGTTCCAGCATTTGCAGAATATCCGTGACCATAACTTCTCTTGCACCAAGCTCCATCAACAATGCCCGTTATGAAAGGATATCCTTCCTCCACGTCACCGTTTTCGAGTGCCAGTCTTTTCTCTTCTACAGCCGCTGACATGTTTGTATAAGTTTTTGTTTCCATACCTGCAAGAAAATATATATCAACGAAAAAAGTATTTACATCTTGTGTATACAAACTTTGACAACGTGTTATTACCACGTTTCTTATATAAAAAAAAACAGAAAAAATTCACGTTAAGTAATAATAAATGCTCACTTTTAATGTTACTCGGTTTGTTGATGTTTGTCACTTTAAAATGCAAGATAAAGTGGCTTAGTATTATCCTGTTAGATTTCACACTTAAATAGTAAAATGGAAAGGAAAAAACTTATGATTGAAAAAATGCGAGCAATAGCGAGGAAATAAAATAAAATTAAAAATGTAAATGAGAGTAAATATTACAATACTGAATCGTGGCTGTTTAAAGATTAAATGAATTTGTCCAAAAAATATTTCCTGCGTCGAGTTACAGCAATTTGGTATCACGGTTGACTACAGCCTTTCTCCGAAAATAGGGATGAGTGTTCTTTCCAGACGTATGTCTAGATAAAGGTAGCTTTATAAAACAATAAAATGAAAGAAGACTTGCCTCTTCCACTTTTTTCTGTGATGGGTGAAGTGTCGTCTGGTCATTACTGGAATGTTCACAACAGAAAACATTTCCTCAGCTTGAGTCTGTCCAATGCCAGCAGCTGAAGCCCCCCACGTGAATGCAGTAATCAGTTCTTTCTTTTCAGGAGGATCAGTGTAAATATTTCTGGTTCCATCACACATGAAACATCTGTACGTTAAGCAGCTGATGAATTCTTTTCTTTCCTCAGATGTGTGTATTGTCCTCCTGTGCATTTCTTGTAATGCTGTGTCAATTTAACGTACTGTCTGGTGAAATACATGAGATCAACAATTCGGCGTCCTTCAATTTGGACTGCTTTGAAAGGGTCACTGGTGCTGGATTCAACAAGAAGATCGGGAAGACATTCATCACTGCAAAAAAAATGGTTACACAAAATTAAACCCCGAAAAGAAACACTATGGACGAAAATTACTTTAAAAACCACATCTATGTCCAGTATCCATTTAAAGTGTGTCTATATCCATGCAAAGTAATTATGCAAGTACCGTTTACTTTTGATAGTACTGAAGATGATCATCAGTACAAACTCTGACAAAAATTGTTTCAACTCTTCGGCACAGTAAAAATATTTATAAGAATAATAAAACAAAACAAGAAGTTAACAGGGACGATGTAAACAAGTTACATATTTCAATTTACAAACTGAACTTACATATGTACATGTCATGCATATTATAATATGAAATACATTCTATAATTGCGGATATAAATATTAGAACACACCCATTTGTAAATCGGCCAGTGGCATAATGTGCCATGTAACTTAAAATGTGGACTGAAACATGATCGTAAACATACTTCCTTTACATAATGTGGATAGCAATGATGTGTAATAAGCAGACAGTAAGTAATATGAAATTGCATGTATAGTATTTGCGTTTACACAGAATAATCACATATATGCGATCAGGGATTCTTGCGAATTATATTACAGCTATACTAACACAAAATTGCTAACTTTTGTTGTTTTCGCACGCTGTAATGTGGGACGAATGAGGTGTAATTGGTATCTGAGAATAGTGGTCCTTTGTTGGTGTCCGTACAATTTCTTTGCGTTCCTTTCCAGAAAGATGATCATCATTAGCAGTGGAAATGGCATTAGTGATAAGGTTCTCCCTGCAATCTTGAAACCAGGTTTCCAGCAATCAGCATTTTACTATAAGCCAATAAGCACCATTATTTGCAATATTTTTTTGGTAATGGGCTGAGTGTCTTTGTGGTGACTTAATTGTTTTAAAATAAACCTTTTGTATTCTAAACAGTATGTAAATGGGAGTAATAATTATTCAAAACAGATCCAAGATTTGCAGCCTGTGGTGTATCAGTATTTGTTATAAAAAGCAATTCTAGGTGGTAAAAAAATTAGTTTACATTGCTAATAAGCATATTTACGGTCACAAAAAAACATCCTTTCCGAAGTATACTATTTATGTACGTATACGGCATAATGATTAGCTTTATTTATGAACGACTGAGTTGATCTATTTATTTTTATAACACCAACATTGCCATAATGGAAAGGATGTCACGGTAATCCAACGAATCGAATTTTAATAGCTACATACCTTTCAATCGATGGGCTTTCTCGATTTTCTTTGTTTGAAGCCTTCTATTGAGTAAAGAGCCTTTGGTTTTCTTCTTTCTTCTTGACGCACACGTTCTAGTCTTAGGCATTTTTAAACGAAATTCACGATTATGCAATAACATGCAATCCTATAACGTAAAAATAACACTGTAAATTGTTTTATATAAGCTATATGAAAACTAAAAAAAATTAAAAATAACCTTAGTTTTGAAATGATGCTGCATCGACCAGAAAAACGCCAAGGTAGAGCAGGCGAAGGCCAAGTGACGCGTCACAAAGGTCGCTTCTCAGGTAATCCTGCACAGCTCGGTTGCTATGAATCACTCTGTACCGTTGCAACTACCTCTGCTTGGTACACAACAGCATCGTTGGCTAGCTGAGATGAAGCAGTGTCGGTGCACACGTGTCTCCGGTGTCGCTGCGTCGCCGCTTTGTAGTACTATGCTGACTATCGGCCAATACACACATGCGGTTATTTGCCGTAGTCCTCATGGCCTTGACAATGTTTTCAGATTTAGAACCCTTCATATAAGATGTGAAGAAGCATTCCGAGTTTCAGGAAAAATGCTTTCGAAGAATTCCACAAACGAATCAAAGAACAAAGTTCTTGGATTTCCATTTGCAGACAGTTTTGCGAAGGATCTGATGAATAGGAAAAAAAAACCTTTGAGTAAATCTATTAGCGTTTTATATGCATAGTTGAATTTTATGAGTGCATAATTCTTACACAAGAATATGTGACTAAAATATAACAAAAACGAAAACGGAACAAAGAAACATCGTAACCGTATTTTATCGTTTGGACTTTACTAATAAATATCACAAAAAAATATTTTTGAATTTTTTTAACAATTATAAAATGTTTACATGGATAAAATTACCTATTTCATTCGATTGAGTTTGAAACTAAAAAATAAACAACTCTATTTGGTTTTTACTGTTGAAATAGGCCTATCAGTCATTGTATTTTAATAATAAAAATAAATTTTAAAAATTGTTATTTGGTGGTGATCAAAAAAGTAAAAGGCAACTGTCATTACGCAACCAACATCAGCCTGCATGTTTTTTTTTCCGCTGTATCGACATGTATTACAACCATTGCATACTCGCTGTATATCTGAGGGTTTTTTTAGTAAAAGCATGCATTATGCATCATCAATATCTACAATAAACTTGTGTACATGGTACGCAAAAATTAATCGTTTTATTAGATACTGCTCACCGATCTCTTTTGTAGGAACAGCTCAGTATGTGCAGTATTTGTGCGCAGCATGTGAACAGATGTATAAAAAAAATTAGCTACCGCTTTGCTGTTCAATTCATATGACAAAAATATAGACTGCGTAAAATTTACGTCATAACAAAAAATTATATTTTCCAAAACCAATGCTGTATACTTGACGAACATTTATAAATAGTGTTGCATGTGTAGGCAGAGAATTGACACGCAACTCCAAATAAATCTTTGACTGTTCATTCGGCATAGTTAAAGTCGCTCCATTTGCCTATATTTTATTGCAATTCTAGTAATCTGTAACACCACTCGTTATCTTATAATACTGGGTTCCGATAGCTATTTAAGATTTTTTGTGCATGGGAGAAGTTGTAAAGTACCTATGAGGTACTTGTACATTTAGAATATTCAACATTTGTTTTTGTTTGGAAAAAATTTTTGCTATGCTTAGAAATTTTAGAATTGTATTTTAGGAATGAAAATACTATGTGAAATGCAAATTCAAATGCAAAATGAAAATGCAAAAATGTTCATCATCCTATCCAAAAAAAAAAATTATTTAGAGTGTAATTCGTTCGGACGGAATTCATGTATAGAGACATTAGCTTAAGAATGGCTGGATAGAGTTGTCATTGCCAGTCATTTCATTTCCGAGAACTGCTAGGCTCCTCGCCACGCCAAGGCTTACAGGGAAACTACCCCCCACCCCCACAACACCCAACCGCCAACACCCTCGGAATACCGAAACTGGTTCTCGCTGTTTGCTCCCTGTGCACTCTCGGCCACCCCCTCCTCCTCCTAAAAGGTAATGCTTACACGCAAGGCCTTCGCCGAGTTCGGACAGTGGCCGCAGAAAGAGGAGGGCTCCACTTTCCACTAGCTTTTTGCTAAAAACCTGTTTTCCGGTTAAATTTTAACCAGCTATTATTTTTAACTAGATACTCAAGTCACCAATTGAATCTATGTCTTTTCCCTCGTGATTTGACGTCTTTAGTTTCTTTGTGTTCCCTTTAGTTTGTCTGCAGTAATAATTTTTAATGCGCGTCAAGATTTCAAGTTTCGGGAGGTACAGAAAGAAACCGTTTTCGGAGGGTTACAAATTAAAAACAAAATAATAAGGCACGTTAAAGCATAGAATACCTTCAAGTTAGTTTAAAAAAGGGATGTTTCGCACGTGAAATTATCCTCAGATGATGCAGCAACTGAAAATAAATGGACAATAAAAACTTAATTATTCCTTAACAACGTATTTAAAAAACAAATAACTGTACTTGTAAGTACTTAGTTGTGATCTTATAGTGTACCAAAGAAAGATCAAAAACGAAAATACACAATAATTAGCAAATTTATTAAGGATACTACCCTACTAAAATACTGTCTGTAAAATCGGTGTTTGAGCATGTACGTTCATCTCAGTAAATAAATGTTCTGTGAATACGTATTTTATCCAGGAAAGGTAAAATACAATTATCTATAGTCCATTCGCGGTTTCTTCACACTAACCTTTGAAAAATTACACAATTTATGACGTGTTTAGTTGTTCCCTCATTATGTTACGTATCACAAGCGTCTTATACTTGTGTTGCCATTAAATTACCTTATTTCTGGTTAAATCGAAATTTTATTAACATTTTATCTATAAATTAGAATATTTAATTTACAGTAAATGTGAATTTAAACAGTAAGAAATAGTTCTTATGCAAAATACTACTAGACTGAGTGCGCACGAATGTGGTGCGTTGTCCCTTTGATGTAATTTCCTAGACGTGGATAAGCTTTGTTTGCACTAGGTGGAGGAGCAGCCTGGCAGTATAACTATAGCAGGACTTGAGAAATGTTGTCAGTAACCACGAATGGACTATAAGAATATGGCGAGGATAGGACGAGGTGAAAGCGCATGTTGGCCGGTTGCAGGCGCGGGTCGTGGCGGCCCATCGGCCACATGCGGCCGTCCAGCCCGCTGCTGGACTCTGTGCGGGACCAGTTCGAGGACTACGACCAGCTGGCCAAGGACTTCACGCGCATGTTCCTCAACAACGAGACCAACACCGTCACCAACGCCAACCTCTTCGA
>NQII01000332.1:105868-304768 GCA_002778355.1 Clitarchus hookeri | reverse complement strand
TCTCACACACACAACCACACACCCGTTGCTACACGGCACAGCACGAGCAAAACCCTATAAAAAGTTTGTTGACCTGAGATGTAAGGTCAAGCGCCCTCTTTAAGATGCCCGCCTACCTGCAGATATTTTGCGCCTTTGTAAGAGAGCGATAAGGATGATATCGGCAAGGGCATCAAGTATCCCATCCCCTCTAAGCGCTAGGCACTGAGCGTGCAGACTTGCTGTCGTGTTGTGTGCAATTACGGGACTGTTTAACTGGCGACCCTGTTATTTTGCTGGTACAAAGTTTGGAGCAAAGTTCAGTTTAGGGCACTATATAATTTTCGGAGATATTAAAGTAGTACATTTCAAGATGCATATCAAGATACAGAAGTGTGAACATGCCTTTTTTGGCCATGTTTTAAGTGGTTCAAATAATGTTTCCATAATACAGGCAGTCTTAATAGATTTTTATAACTATTCTAGAGTGTAATTTCCTTGAGTAAGAAAACAGTTCGCAAACACGTAGAGTACTTTCCTGTAAATTTCATTTAAAAAAATACTTAGCATACTGCAACACGGTTTACTAGGGGCCGCGGTGGCTGAGCGGTTAGATTGCTCACCTCCCACCAAGGCGAACCGGGCTCAATCCCCGGCAGAGTCACTCCTGGATTTTCGCAAGTGGTAATCGTGCTTGACGATGCGCTGGTAGGTGGGTTTTCTCAGGAATCTCGCGTTCCCCCCGCCCTTGCATTCTCACCTCATTTCACCCTCATCGGCTCTCGAAACCTCGTTAAGAGCCACCCAAATCTCTCAACAACAACACAGTTTACTTGCCAAGTAGATTGGCTCCTGAAATCGAAGGTGAACAAAATACTAGGTTTCGAAGAAATTTTTTTCGTGTCGTTCCAATGACTTCAAGAAACCCTTTAACTGAAATCAAATATTGTGCTCGTGTAACTTGTATAGACTGTTCACGGTAAACTGAGCACTTTTGAAAGCCCTGTTTAAGTTCTACTTGTATGCACCTTGTGTATTCTTACACCAATTGTAAAACTAATATTGCCATGGTCCTGATCACTTTATTCGTGCGTCGGTCAAGTAAAGCTGTGAAATTATTGTAAAAGTAAACATTCCACAAATTTTCTTTGTTCTTACATGTATATGCATTTAATCAAATCGAAAGCACATGAAGTTGTTTCATGGCACTACCTTCCCTCCGTCGTTACCAACTTTACTGGGTGCATGCCCGACATTTTGCCCGTTAAAACATATGCACGTATGAGTAGTGACATTTTTCAAAGGTTGATTTCAAAAGAGATAAGTTTACAGTGAACAGCCCATAGATATTTGTTTGGCGCAAGATTGATTTTAAAATCCTTATAACTTCGCTAAAAAAAAAGTATCTGAAAGTTATTTTTAAAGTTATATGGAATTTGTACCAATATTTCATCGGTATGTATTATATTATAAAACCATGACATGTCTTCAAAACAAATAAAATGATAGGTACTTTAATAGCATTAACACTCGATCGTCTGCCCTGAAAGAAAGGCGTAAATTGCTCGAGTTTCGTATACAGCCCGAATTACACATGACGAACTATCGCAAAATTAATTAGAGCGTTGAAACTACATGGGGTTTCAACTTGCTCACGATTAACTGAGCCCTTGTTAAGAGCGTGCTATACGTCAACTATGAGACGCAGTGGATCATTTCTGATTAAACAGTACAGGAGATCTGATCTTAACCAAATATGGTAGGTATGCNAACTATGAGACGCAGTGGATCATTTCTGATTAAACAGTACAGGAGATCTGATCTTAACCAAATATGGTAGGTATGCCCATCAGTACCCAATATAAAATACTGTGTAGGTCAAAATGGGCTCTGGACCCGGGCCCAAAACTCCCCCCAAAAAAACTGAAACGGGGTCGTGTATCTCAATTCTACACCGTCCTACGTATCTAGACCAAATTTGGCGGGGATGCCCTTCATTGGCCAACTTAAATTCTTTGTTGGCTAAAATGAGCCCCGGGGTAGTGTATCTCATTTCTTCACCGTTCGACAGATCTGAACCAAATTTGGCAGGGACGTCCATCTGTACTCAACTTAAACTACATTGTAGGACAAAATGACCTCCGACCCTCCCCCCACCCCTAAAATGGGGTCGTGTATCTAAATTTCACACCATTCAATTGATCTGAACCAAATTTGGAAGGAATACGTTTCAGTACCCAACATACAATAATGTCTATGCCAAAATTGGCTCTGAACCACTTTGAGCCTGAACCGCCCAAAATCCGTAAAACAGAGTAGTCCATCTCATTTATATACCTTTCGACAGATCTGGATAAAATATAAAAGGGATGCCTTTCAGTTACCAACTTCAAATACTGTGTATGCTAAATAAAGTGAGCTCCGGCCCAACCCTGAAACCGGTTCATGAATCTCCGAACTCCTATTGAATCCGAAACCCCTAAAACGGGGTCGTGTACCTCTTATTGCCCTATTATACCCGGGAAATACTTGGTAGTTCTGCTAGTTGACAGTATATTTGAATTAACAAAACTGTCGCACATATTATATAATTTTCTAATTAAACATTTTTGGCGGTTTTTTTAAATATTAATGTAATAGAACCACAAAATCAGTACATGTGAAGAAATTATTATTTTCTAAGTTTTACAAGTGTATAATGTAGAGAAAAATTAAAACAGCCCCCTTTTCGTTATTTTAACCGAATTATATTTGCTTGAAAACTCCGGTTAGAAAATTTTTTAACATGAAGTTTTTTCTTCGCCATATATAAATTGCAATATTATACAGTTGTAGACAGTATTGTTTTGTTAATGTTAAGACAATTATTTTTGCATATTTACAGATTTTGTGGTTTATATCACACATTTTTTGCAAAGTTCTAGCAATTTTTCGTACCAACTATTGCTGTATACGATAGTTACCAGCGATCAAATATCTTGTCAATAAATTTGACCCCATTGAATATATTAAGTAGTTCAAATTCTGTTCTTTAATTTATGTATCTACAATTCATGCACTGCGAGACTTGTCCATATCCAATAAACAATATGTTTTGCCATAGAACTTGTGTCCATTAATTCGCTACGTACAGATCTGTGAGTACTTCATTCTAGGGTGGCCAGATTTTTTTATACGTAAAGCAGGACACTTTTGTCATAAGAAATGTGATTTATAATAAAAGGAATGTAACTAACTTACAGGCAAGACACTACTGTAAATGTAATACATAAAAATAACTGTTACAATTGTACTGGCAGTTAACAGACTAGAACTACAGCTTNTCCATGCATGACACTACTGTAAATGTAATACATAAAAATAACTGTTACAATTGTACTGGCAGTTAACACACTAGAACTACAGCTTAACATTAATATTTCTTTGAAAAATATTCTTCAGTTTATTGAATGGCACGCCTCAAAGTGTTATTTTGTAAACTCAATTCATTAAGCTCGCTGAATGTGTAAGTAATATAAATGTTCAATGGTTGTTTATGTTTAAAAAAAAAAGCAGGACTTTACGCAGGACACTTGGCTAAATGGAAGACATTTCATGACTTTATTTGGCCTTTGGCTTCCCTCAGGACAATGCTTAAAAAAAATTACTCCTGCGAAAAGCAGGACATCTGGTCACCCTATTCACTCAGTGTTGCCGTTTAAAAAAACGCAATAACGAGCAGAATTTTTTTAAGGTGGCTGTGTATACCGTGAACCAGCTCTGGCAGTAAATCGCAATGGGAAATGTTGATATTTTTAAATTTAAAAGCCACATCTCTTCCAGTTTCTGTCTTTGTTATGGTTATGTATGTTATATGTGTGTTTATGATTCAACGGATCTGTCAGAAATATCATAGATGTATACACTCAGCGAGAATCAGATATACACTAGTGTTCGTGAAAATTGCAACACCCAGAAAGAATGGCTCGAATGATTCCAAACTCGGAGGATGTGTAGAACAGTGTACCAGTAATAAGTGATTACGACTGCAGATAGATGGCGTACACGTAGGCTCAGCAGCGCCCTCTCTTGTGGACCGTCTTCACGGCCATAACAAAGGGACTCTGGTCTAAGGTTTTTCGAGACGCAGCTCCCGATCGTGAAATAACGATTTTCGTAATATTTCCGGTGTTTGGTATTCTAAGTTAAACATGACTACTCGATCCTCGTGAGAAAACGATCATGAGCTCTCGACTGCTAACGTGTTGTTGAAAGCTACTTTACCGATCGGGAAGCTCGGTTTCTTCAACATGGCGGGTAAGAAGCATGGTGGTCGTATTGTTACAAGATGCCTTAGTGGCGTATCCGAGTTTGTGAGGGATGGAGATATTACTAGAAAAATAAAATAACTAAATTAGATTTTTAATTTATTCACAACAGCTGTTATTTACAGCATTACTCTATCTATCTCCACTATTGCTCTTTTTGTTTCTCAGTGAGCGCAATACTTATTGTCTACTTCAACTATAATTAACGTCCTTCTTAATGTCTCTGGTTACAGTCAATTAACTCATAATCATCATTAACACACGTTCAGTCTGTCTGTTTTCATCATTTGTAATGTCTTGCACTCATGCATCCAGTCCAAAATTCAGCCTGCCAGTCGCACTATTCAGTGCCCCGATGCTCGCAGACGCAGATTTTCCTCCCACTGGTCACTTCTCTCGCTCCTCGTCTATCGCCAAAACTCCAGCCATTCATACACCCATCAACCCCCGGTCCGGAGGCCTGTTAGACGTACCCCGAGCCATGCTGACAGAAACTAGGGCAGTAAACCACTAGAAAGTTCTTCAGATAAACACAGANTGTTAGACGTACCCCGAGCCATGCTGACAGAAACTAGGGCAGTAAACCACTAGAAAGTTCTTCAGATAAACACAGAAACTCAATACAACCAAGGTCAGCAGTGCGTGCTGCAAAAAGGATTGTCGTGTCGGCTCGCTTTTTTGTAACAAATACGTGGTTCTCGGTTTATCGCACGCCTGTCATTCAAACACCCCTTGCGACTCGCCGCCGCTATCATGTAACTGCTCTGTCCTTCACTTCCACTCGCTCGCGCGGGAGAACGCAGCGAGCGCGTAACAGTATGTATTGCAAACGGGCATAATGTTTATGGTTCCGTCCTTCTTAAACGTAGTGCATGACATATGAAAGGTTATAATGTATGTGGAACATTATTAAATGCATGTAATTGTATCAATACATGTTCGGGAGTGTAGATATCATATTCCCGTATCTTGAATACGTTTCGTTAGTGTAGAAGTGGCCGAGTGGTTATGTAGCGTGGCTGCTAGTGAATAGAGAAATATGTTTTGGGTTTGTGGCTCGGCTGACAAGTTTTTTTTTACTTCTCATAATAATATAAAAAACAGTTTTATTCCTACATGCAATAATCAAATTAATTTAATGAGCAAATTCTATCATTTTATTAAATATATAGNAAAAACAGTTTTATTCCTACATGCAATAATCAAATTAATTTAATGAGCAAATTCTATCATTTTATTAAATATATAGACTACAGTTTTTTTGTACGGTGCACTTTACTTCACTAGTGGTAATGGAAATTCGTGTACTCCTACAAAAAAAACAATTTTTACTATTTAAGATTTTTTGTTTAACCAAACGCAATTTTTCTAGGCAAACTTTATTATTGTNAAAAAAAAACAATTTTTACTATTTAAGATTTTTTGTTTAACCAAACGCAATTTTTCTAGGCAAACTTTATTATTGTATTTATTAGAACGACATGAACCCCAGCCTTGTGTTCTCTCGGCAGGGTTTTCCAAGAGATGCTGTACGGCATCTCGACGGGGTTCGGATCTCCGCAAGTACCGGTGGCTGAGCTCCTGGCCAGGGCTGTACCGACGCTGCACAGTCCTCAGAAGCCGAAGAGCAGCAATTTCCTACAGGTGCCTGACATTGAGTCCCCTAGGTATGTTCCCTATCTACACGCTCGAGAGTGTCTTTCCAGTGTAGATGTTTCCTGGGAAATGCGAAAATCACACACCCCTTTGAAGTTTTCCACTCACTTCAAAACTCTTTTTAACTCTACAATATACAACTTTCAAAATAAATAAACAGTATTATTTGAGCTGAAGTAAATTTTTAGTCTGATGACAATAATTACAATTTAAGAATCTTCTGCAAAATGGGAATGTGTCAGTCATTTTTTTGTGTGTTTCTCCAGCACTATCTTTCATAGTAACGTCTTTGTTAATTGTTACTTTTTGTTCCTTTTATAATTTTACTATTTTTAAATAATTGTACATTAAAATGGCATCTTCCCATTTTGCTCTGTATTCGTTACGCCTATATTCATTTGCATGCTGAAAATTAATGCACATATAGTTTTTTCATTATTTCTAATAGCACCTTAATAATCAAAATACGTGTACATGTTTGTTGGCTATATCGTAACTAATAAAGGAATATAATAATATATTATCGTTTTAAGTAATAGATTTCTCAAAAATATTCATGCTTTGAAGTTTTTGTTACATTTTAGCAGACAGAAGAGATACCTTCTAGACCAGGAGTTAAGAAAACAGAATGCAATTTATGNAAGTTTTTGTTACATTTTAGCAGACAGAAGAGATACCTTCTAGACCAGGAGTTAAGAAAACAGAATGCAATTTATGATATCACCTTTTATTAAAAATATGCAATAAAAATAATGGTACATCCACTATCTTGGACAATAAATCTGTGACTCGACATTGCACCTAGACGGGATTTTAATGCATAATATAATTATTTATTTATTTCTCCATTTTAATGGCATCGGAAAAGAGGTTNGCACCTAGACGGGATTTTAATGCATAATATAATTATTTATTTATTTCTCCATTTTAATGGCATCGGAAAAGAGGTTTCTATTTTGACTGCATGTACCCTGAAGGTAGTTTGACTGTCAGAAATAGAGCAGACGATACATGCTGCAAAGGGGAAAAAATTTGGTCACACAAAGTTTACACAGTATTTAATTATTTTCTGCGAGCAGTCACATTCAACTCGAAGTACTTCTTTGATTCGCTTTGTCCGCCTTTAACAATACTGAAAAGGAACATATGATACTAGTAACATTTGGTCATTCATACTTGCCATGGAAAAATGTCATTACAAAAAAAGGCACCTTTACATAATGGCAGCTATGAGATTCAAACTCCTCATGAAACCACAATTACAGGGATAACCCACTCAATAGGTGTAGATTAGAACTTAAGAAATTTAAATTAAACATTAAATAGATTATTTTTATGTAAATTAAAAACTAGGATTGAGGTTTATTGATAAACTTACCTATTCGAACTTCTTGCGATGTCTCAATCAATTTTATAAGCAACGATAAAGATAACAAACAAAATTTAAGATAAGTTAAAATTAAATATACTTATAAAATTCAATGATGGCAGCTTTAATGGCAAAAAATAGAGTACAGATTTTCCGAAAATCCAAGATGATGGAATCAAAGTTGAATAAGGGAGAAAATTTCTAAAACTAATATCGCTGCGCTCACCCCACATTCCGACTTCTTGGCTCTTGGCCCAGAAAGTATAATTTCCGTCAACTAAGTTTATGTGTGTCATATTATCAAAACTGGCATTTACATATTTTAAATTTAAATGTCCTATCTCTTCCAGTTTCTGTCTTTGTCATGGTTGTGTATGTTATGTTTGTGTTTGTGATGCAACGGATCTGTCAGAAATATCATGGATATTGGATAGTATACTCTCAGTGAGAATCATATATATAAATTACATACCTTCTTTCTCAATTTGTTGAATGATGACTAGTTTACTACAGTATGTTCAAGATCTCAACAACAGTATGTGAATTGTTAGTTTAAATAGTTGTGCTATATGTAAAAATCCATAAGAATAGCATGCAAAATCCCACATATTTCCAGCCAAGTAACGTATGTAATTAAACATTAGTCACTAATGTTTAAAAAATAATAAATNGCAAAATCCCACATATTTCCAGCCAAGTAACGTATGTAATTAAACATTAGTCACTAATGTTTAAAAAATAATAAATGTATACATACTGATTATGACTAAAATGCTGAAAATGTGTGAGGAATGGTTTTAATTCTGGTTCAGTAATCGTTAATCGTTATCTTTGTTTTCAGAACGATTTTTTTTTCATTCGTGTCTCTTATACCTTTGTACGTTCGCATTGAAAAAAATCTCACGTATGTAAAGATTAACTNGCAAAATCCCACATATTTCCAGCCAAGTAACGTATGTAATTAAACATTAGTCACTAATGTTTAAAAAATAATAAATAATAATAATACTGATTATGACTAAAATGCTGAAAATGTGTGAGGAATGGTTTTAATTCTGGTTCAGTAATCGTTAATCGTTATCTTTGTTTTCAGAACGATTTTTTTTTTCATTCGTGTCTCTTATACCTTTGTACGTTCGCATTGAAAAAAATCTCACGTATGTAAAGATGAACTGNTTTTTTTTTCATTCGTGTCTCTTATACCTTTGTACGTTCGCATTGAAAAAAATCTCACGTATGTAAAGATGAACTGTAATCAGCAATCTCTTTCAAATATAGGACCTAAGCAGTTCGTTTATATACTGTTACGTACTGGGCTTGGTAGAGCTAAAAACTATCAGGGGTTTGCACTCACTTGGCCATGAAATAAACTTTCTTGAATAAGAGGACTTCAACTTAGACCTGACCTCAATTTATAGACCCCTACATGTCCGCAAGTGTTTCTTCCTGTTATCTATTAGCCACTGAACCAAAAGAGGCGGTAGAGATGTTTACTGCAGTCTCAATAATCAACGGGACATTAAATCAAATATCACGCATACAAATTTTATTCTAGACAGTCAGTTAAATTTTTTTTACAAAATTACAACAGACAAAAATAATAAAGCAAATGACTAGACTTAACTGTTTGATTAACAACATTTTAAATAACAGAATTTACTTACTTTTATGAATAAAGCAACTTTTCTAAGCCAAAAGTTCTTAATCCTTGTGTCCTCCTGAAGGTAAAAGAAATCTTCGAACATTATTTATTTTCATTTTCTCAGAGAACTTCCTGTTATAATTCCATATCAGGACTTAAAGCTTGGGTTCGCAGACAAACGAATCACTACAAAANTCTCAGAGAACTTCCTGTTATAATTCCATATCAGGACTTAAAGCTTGGGTTCGCAGACAAACGAATCACTACAAAATTTTTTTTTAAAGTGAGAATGGCCAACATATGCCCACGGCCAATAATAACGATAACAAACAAACAAAACGTCGGCAATAGACGCAAAATCGAAAGTCGAAAAAAGGAAAGCATGGAAACTCGCGAACATTCGAGACGGCACAACAAAAAAAACGACGTCGCACTCACGACGCCCAGTTCAAAAATCCGAATTGTCAACGGCGGCGGCTACTGAAGGACTGCCACTACACAAAAGACAGACTTACTACTCGGGTTCTCGGCTCAAGCAGGAAAAACAACGAATGTTTGAAAAACATCATATTGACTTAAACCTAACTAATCCAACATCACATTAACTTAGGAGCTACAGGTCGGGACGAGGTTAAACTGCTCCTGCTCCCGGTAGCAGTTCTTCCCAGCGGTGTAGTAGCCGACACCACGCACTAACAAAGTGTTCGCAAGTTTACTACACCAGTGTACATGTAGCTTATAGTAAAAAAGCGCAAATGGTAAAGATTTCTTTCCAAACACCCATTGTACACTGAGAGAAAAGCCGACCAAATATATGTTTGGATAGGGCCAAAAATATATATGGATGCCCCAATAAAATATCTTGTCGAGTAAAAAAACTTGTTGTTGAGAGATTTGGGAGCCGACGAGGGTGAAATGAGGTGATAATGGAGCAGCGCTGGAATTCAAAAGGTGGGGGAAATGGGAGATCCCCGAGAAAACCGGCCGACCAGAGGTATCGTCCGGCACGATTCGAACTTGCAAAAATCCGTAAGTGACCCGACCGGGGATTGAACCCGGTTCACCTTGGTGGGAGGCGAGTAGTCTAACTGCTCAGCCACTGTGGCCCCAAACAAAACTTGAAAAGCAACAAAAGTAGTTTTGTTTATCTTACAAAATACACTCTTGAATTAGTAAGACCTCTCTGTTGGGCCAAAATATATTAGACTCTCAACAAAATACTTTGTTTTAAATCAACTGTATATATTTGTTTGGCCACTCATTTGATCGCCTTCGTTCTAAAATACAGCTCGAGCGTTTATTTGTATTTTTTGTGTCGATTATAGCAGTAAAAGTGTTTGTTAGTACATTTATTGATGCTTAATAATTGTATAAACGTCGTAATAGAACATGTTCGACAGGAAACTGAAAAGTAAAGACGTAAAACTTGAAATACTTGTTCACGCACATTGCCCAGCATTCGAATTCCACATAATTAGAACCATTCGTACTCTGTCACTAGTCAGTTTACCTGAGGTTGTTGGGGCGNCCCAGCATTCGAATTCCACATAATTAGAACCATTCGTACTCTGTCACTAGTCAGTTTACCTGAGGTTGTTGGGGCGTAGTGCTTTGGTACTAACGATCTGGGTTCGAACACCGGTTGGGCTTGAAATTTTTTTACATTATCCGAAAACCTTTAATTTTCGTACAGGCAAACAAATCTTAAGTTGCGCCAACCAAATCTTTGTTTGGGGCAACCAAACAAGGACATCAGAATAATCTGGATTCAACAACGAAATATTTCATTGCCCTTATACAAACAATTAATTTGGTTGCGCCAAGCAAACTCTGTTTGATTCAACAAAAACATTTTCCTCAGTGTATTGTTCCAACAGTTGCTCAGGAAAGAGTGAAATGCGTAGGTAAGTTGCCTAGTAGACTGCTTCGTTCAAAGTGCATGATCGTACTGTTAGAAGAATCTATGAACTGTGCAAAATCTCTCGCGAGCTTCTTGGATTATAATATAATGTTTTAATGGCGATTATTTGGTGTTCGGATTGACAACTCCTTTCGGCAAATTCCCTCAAACATTAGACTTTTGTAGATTTGGGAACAGGAATTTGTCGATCCAGATGACGATCTTAGCATATCCGTCAGGTTACAAATTATCCCACATTTCCTGGTAAATGCGGTATTTATTCTAAGTAGTCACTACTGATCAAACAAATAGTGGAATATTCCTAGTGGATAATCCTGGTGATTGTATATGTCCAAATCCCTGATACCATATTTTAACAATTAATAGTGAGTTTTCTCTTAAATTCATTTTTGAAAAGCAAATATTTGTTAATAGTGAAAGTAGGGCATATAAAAAGGTATTTCACTCTACCCTGAGTTACCGAATGTCTCAACAGTTTGCATAGCACCACGGTTGTCTCGAAATGCTGTATTATAATATTATCAGGTAGGTCAGGTTATTGTTGTGTAGTACGTGATTATCGTTTTTATGTATGGATAGGGAAGATAAAATAGCCGTTCGCCACAGAATAATATAGCTAACTTCAGAGATTTGTGTAAATCGCTGTGTTTGGGAACATAATTTTTCGTGACTTTCATCCGTAAAAACCACCTCGATAAGAAATTTTTAAAATGTCACACTTACGGAAACATTGATTGTATACAACATATGCAGACGCTGGGTTAAGTTAAAAATGAATCTTGTACTAAAACAAAGTGAATTTCAAAGTAAAATGACAAACACACGCTATATTCCAATAATATATTTATTTTGTAACAACATTAAATTCAGTAACCACAATTGGTTGAATTCCTGGAATCGTGTAAATTTTTTTCATAAACTATATAACTTTTTTTCACTGTTCTATATCTCAACTTTGGTAACCCCAAATGTGAACTAACCCTCATATGAGTTGCAAATATTTTGTTATCGAATGAGAAAATCGACTCATCTCGAAGACGTTTGAAAACTTTGCGAGAAAAAATTTAGGTGGATAGATACGAATAGTCATGACATGTTCCTCGTATTTCTAATTCTGATTTTGAATGAAACCACAGTGGCAAAAACAGTATCATACTAACAAGTGGTCGTTATATTTTATTAGTAATAAACTAGTACAATATTATACTATTATTTTAATAACAATATTACTACACACTGAGTATGCGATTTTCCTAAGTAAATAATTCTTATCTATGCAAAAAATAGACCAAATGGGTGCACACCATAAAAAAATTTAGCTGCGATTTTGTAGAGTATCTTTTAATGCCATTTTGTCATTTTGCAATTTTATGTAAGTACAGAATACGAAATACCAAATTACGACTTGCGTCATGATTTTTGTATATCAATTAGGTCACGTAACCATTTTATTAAAACATCAGCCATTTCAAGCATGGCCTAAATAGCCCTTCATAATGTTCACCAATGCTGATATCAATCAATAGTGGTTCTTCAACGTTCACATATAACCTGCCATAGGGGTAGTATCAGAAACCTGCCGTTATTAATATTTCCATTATGTTAATTATTTCGGAACGCGCAGCAGTCGTATTCTTTAAAATAGGAAATTCTCTGAGAATATTATTATTTTAAATTTAATTGTAGTACATACTGACTAGTCAACATAAATATAAAATGTTTGAGAACGTGTACAGGACTACACACAGTACAGTTCTAGAAATTAGTTTTATGTTTCATGTTTGCGTCTTTGCAGATATTTCTGACAATTTGTTGTGTGTTTTAATCATTATTATTCATCTATTATGTGATTNCATGTTTGCGTCTTTGCAGATATTTCTGACAATTTGTTGTGTGTTTTAATCATTATTATTCATCTATTATGTGATTCTCGTGTGATGTTCTTACTGCCACTCGTTTCCTTATCAAAGTCTCTGGAGTTATTTTGGTTAAAGCAAAATTTTCAGAGGAAAGGAAGGAGAATAAAGATTTCAAATATATACCGTAATTATGTAATTCGTGTATTATAAGAATTGACAAGGGTAGGTCTATTATTTTGTAGAAAACATCTTAACGAAAAAATTNATATGTAATTCGTGTATTATAAGAATTGACAAGGGTAGGTCTATTATTTTGTAGAAAACATCTTAACGAAAAAATTTAATATTCCTTATTTGTTTTTCTTATTGGTTGTCAAATATATAAACGTGACAGTGTTATTATTTCTTTTTTCGCAAGAGAATATTCTGTTATATTTTGAAGTTTTATAGCGATCTGTTTTTGGGGTTATTTCGAATTTGTAGTGATTTGTTTAATTTTTCCACGTTGTGATAAGAGACAGGACGAACTGCACCAACAGAGGTTCTGTGTTATTCTAAACCTTGGCAATTATGTTGTATTCAATTCAGAATATTTTAGTTTCTAACACAGTTTTCATCATAATCAACATAAAGTTATGAGCTTTTGACATAGTTTTTTGGGGCTGTGTAAAGGAAACTAATACTAGTGACATATTTGTGGTTCGTTAAGAACATTTCATGACTTTACATTAGAATTCTGTGCATTATATACCACGTGTTTTGTGAACTCAGGTTTGATGATACGTGAAAAGGAGTAACTCGTTTCAAGACACGACACTAGAACGCACTTTTTTTTTTTTTAGAGCGATGCACCAGAACGAATAACCTGAAGATGTGAGATTCAGCCTTTCTTCCAAGACGTGTCTAGCCAGCCGTTTGTCAGAGCTTCGCTCAAACTCGTTTCCGTCTCGGTACAGCAGTTCAGAGCTGCCTTTATTCTGGTTTACTCTGGAGCGTTTACCGAAATTTTAGCTAACTCAACTGCACCCTTCGCTCATCAGAACTTTCAGACAGTCGCTTGTCGCAACTGACTTCTCCGTGTTTGGCTTTCGTTTGATTTCGGATAATCTCAGAATTTAATTTCAGTATATACACGTAAAATTTTATCGTAATTAGAAAACATTGTTGCCTATGTGCGGTTGTCATAATGGAAACTTGACGAACTTGGTTGACGAAATCGTTAAGGAACCCTAAGGACCACGAGGTACCGTGTTTGAAACCAGGGTAAGTCGTGGTTAAGTATGTTTGTGGTTTTATGTATAATTTAATGTTATTATAAAACGTTACCTATTTGTCTATTAGCCTTGCAGCATAAAGCGAGGATGTTAAAAATAATTTCTTTGGCTCCCTTTGAGAGATAGTGTCATTTAGTAAAACATCACCTTTAAAGTTCCGTGGATGGTCAAGTAACCTTCACGCGAAGTTGAGTAAATGTCTAGTCACTACGTTGTATTTTCGATTTGCCATTATTATATTCCAGAATGAACTTTTTAGAGTAAGGTTCAGGCATTTATGAGAACCATTCACTTTGATATTGTTATGTACGTGTTATNCTCAGAATTTAATTTCAGTATATACACGTAAAATTTTATCGTAATTAGAAAACATTGTTGCCTATGTGCGGTTGTCTTAATGGAAACTTGACGAACTTGGTTGACGAAATGGTTAAGGCACCCTAAGGACCACGAGGTACCGGGTTTGAAACCAGGGTAAGTCGTGGTTAAGTATGTTTGTGGTTTTATGTATAATTTAATGTTAGTATAAAACGTTACCTATTTGTCTATTAGCCTTGCAGCATAAAGCGAGGATGTTAAAAATAATTTCTTTGGCTCCCTTTGAGAGATACACAGTAAATCATTTTGTAGTGCTTTAAAGTTCCGTGGATGGTCAAGTAACCTTCACGCGAAGTTGAGTAAATGTGTAGTCACTACGTTGTATTTTCGATTTGCCATTATTATATTTCAGAATGAACTTTTTAGAGTAAGGTTCAGGCATTTATGAGAACCATTCACTTTGATATTGTTATGTACGTGTTATNTCAGAATGAACTTTTTAGAGTAAGGTTCAGGCATTTATGAGAACCATTCACTTTGATATTGTTATGTACGTGTTATGATGGCGGTAAGAATCACATCAAAGCAGTGACCTAAGTCTCTGTTATAAATTACTTTACTCCTGACAATCACAACTTGAGTTGACCTTATAGGGCTAACTAAGGCACAAAATTTCGAGCGATACGTAAATATGATCAGTTTTGTTTTGAAAATAACTGTCCCACCTCTGAAAAAAGTTCCTTTTTAGTATGGGACGAATAATTACAGTGATGTTATACGTATTTTTAAAAACCAAAGAAGTAATGTAGAAATTAATGTTTTGATTGTACGTAATGGAGTACGGACAGGTCACGTTCTTAATAATACTTGCGAAGAGAGTTTACATATTAAAACACGTTGGTCATCGTGGGAATCGATGTTGAGATTCTTCGTTTGCAAGGGGAATGCGTTAACAAATTTGTGTATGCAAATCTTCCCCGTAACAATTAATTAATTTTTATTTCTGTTGTCGAAAAAGCTGCGAAACACGTTGTTCTTTTCTCTACCTAAAATTGGCAAACTAAAAACACATGGAGTACGTAACTGCTTCTGGAGCTGGATACAAAGCTCCGATTGTGTTTAGTGACGAGAAGAGGATGGAAGAACGTTTCTCAAAAAAAAAATTGTTGACTTTCCGTGCTGCAGTGACCTTCGAGTTTTACAAATGCACGGGAAGCCAGCTCGAACGACGAGCTAAGGGAAAGCATTCGTCTTCAGAGAAGATGCGCACGGTAAATTCGTCTGCAAATGGGCTTAGCTTCAACTGCCTACTCTCGGTATTCGTAGAATATTTCAGGGGTTTTTTNGGGGGTTTTTTTTTTTTTTTTATTATTCCCGCCTCGCACTCCGGGATAAGTTTCTAAATCGCTCTTGCTCGTTGGCATCCAAGGCCCGTTTCTCCATGCGTTTCTCCCGGAATTCTTTCGCGGTACGGCGAATGTTGTGAGCGGTCACGTGGTATCTGCAGTCGGGACGCTCCAAATTTGTTGTATTGTGAAACACAGCTGTCTAATTACTTTCGAGATCCCAGTTTATACTTAATAATCCATTCCAAGGCGGTAGCAGAAATAAACATCGCCTGTGAGTGACGAAATCGCAACCATTAGCTGGCTTGTCAGTTCACAGTATGATTGCCGCAAAAAAATAGTTCCGACAATATTTTGCCAATTTTACTGTTAAACATAGTAACTTACACTATCGACTGCGTTATTTAATGCTATAAAAATAAAATATTATTACTCTGTGAGCACACAAAGAGTACATTTGCTTGCAACTTCAAAATATGCTTGTAGTTTTTTTTTTTTTTTTTTTTTTTTTTTTCGAGGGATAAGCGCAACAAATAATCTTTGTGTTATGCGATGTGGCGGACGCACAAGGTCGGGATGTTATCACGAGTCGAAAAACTTAAGAGTAAAGCGTTTACAAAGCAAACAGAAAAGAGTTATGATTAATGTTTAGTGTAAAGAATCTCCCTCTGCAACATATACGCAAATAAAAATTGATTGCATTTATAATGTGGAAGGGAAGGGGACGTGATTGTGACAGCTGATCACTTATGAGGCATGTTGTCGGCAACACAGTCAGTGCCTTTCAAGTACGTGGACAGGCGGTGCAAGACAAGCTGCCTCCTTAAAATGGACAGAGTAAAGTTTCTTATATACGCTTCACTGTGTATCATCCGCCAACGTGTAAAAATTTACTCTGCCATGGACCTAAATGGAGTGCCAATGCGTCCATAAAGTGACCGTAATTTATATATATATTAAATCAATATTATCACAGAAATTCTTAATAAAATGCGTATAAAACAAACATGTTTTAAATATTACACTTCGAAAACAACGTTCACGTATATTTACACGTGTCTTTATCCGCTTCTAACATTATTGTACCCATTCGAGTCAGTAAATAAATTTATATAAATGCAGGTACAGACAGGATTTTCTTCAGAGATTTATTTAAAAAATGTTTTGTTAGTTATCAACCAGCTATATATGTCGAGGACAGCGGTATGGTAGAGAATCAAAAGAGTGATCCTACGAACAAGAAGAGTTACGTAAGAACTCAAAATTCCTCTCGACTGCGGAGTAACTGAGATCTTACCACGAGCTAAAAAGTTAAATCAGTGAAAATGTCCCCGAGCCAGTGGAAATTCAACTGCACATTCAACACGGGGACTGCTCCGTTGCTCGAATTCACTGAGTTCGCAGTGATTTCCTCAGAGCGCCATAGCTGCAAGGTATTTGGCAGCCGTGTAAGATTAGACGTCCCTCTCATGTAGAAAGGAGGCCGTATCGGTGTTCGTTCTCGTCCAAATTCCCCGGATCGCTTAGTTTATACGTAAACCGTACCTGCCGGTGATATCGTGGTTCGGAGCCCGCTGAAATCAGTAACAACCCGTCTATATCGTATATATGTATAGGCGTGTGATGTAACTTATAAACCCAAGTCTGGGTAATTCTTATTTCAGAACCGGTTAGGTAGCTAAAGTTTTTGCGACTGTATTATACCGGTATTAAATTTTCGAGTGTAGCGCTAAAGGCGTAAATTGGGTTTTCTGACGACTGTATACAGGATGTTTCAGGGGGAAACGGACATGCGTTAAGAGGTAATAGTATGGACCATTCCGAAGAGAAAAAAGCAATAAGCATATGCTCTATTCGCCACAGCTATGTGAAACGGTCAGAAATGGAAACGATACAGGTGATAGTAAATGAACAGATCGGTACGAGTTGGGTTTTATTGTGTAAATTGCCTTTACAACACATGTCCAAAAATGCCACCGCCAACTTAATGCATTTTGCAGCTCGTGTAGTCAGATGCTGTGTTGCTAATCGGAGCTGGTGTCCACATTCTTCTTTAACATGCGCACAAGCATTTAACACGCGAGCAAGCAATCCCTCCCTTATTTGCACTTTTTGTCTGTAGACTTTGGTCTTCAACCAACCCCACAAACAATAATCTAGCGCAAGTGATGTGCTCATTCAAGTGGCCAACATGGCAAACGCCGTGTCACATAGCTGTATCTTTAACACCATTGTGAATATAGCATTGATGTTTCCCCTTCAGAATTTTCCATAATATCACTTCTTAACGTATGTCTGCTTCCCCCTGAAACATTCTGTATAATTGGTTCTTTCTGACATCTTTCTGACACAACAAGGGTACCAAACTCGTTTTTTTTTTTTTATCGAGCAGTCTTAAAATGTATTCTAGAAGAAAGGCTGTCAGGTCTTGATCTACATTAAAAACTCACAAACAAGTTTTCCTTGCAATTTTTGTTGCCAGGACCTGTCGTCGCTCGAGAAATCAGAGATCACAAAACACGTGCAATTTAGAAGTGTTTGTTTCTGTAAATAGTTACTTGAATCTGTGGTATGTTGACATGACTAATGTTTTCTTTCTTTCTCTTTCTGTCGTCATCCTGTCGATATGTCAGCTAACACTACGCACCACACAACTTGTCACTGTGACTGCACCGCATTTCAATTGCCGGCTTCAGTTTCAGAACGCCATATGCCCAATGGATTTTTTCTTCGATTTCAACATTTCATAAAAATCTACATATTTCGAATAAAAAAGTCGTAGGTAGGAAGGGATGGAATAAGTATCTTTCAACTAGTTTATTCATTTTAGCATCCAACATTGAATAATAATAAATGTTGGTCCGAATTTACGGTTGATCAGTCACATTTTTTGTAATAGATAATTTCGTGTAAGATACTGTGTCAGCAATAACTACCCAGAAAAAGAGCCCCAAAGCAAAATTTTGGTTTACAAATTTTGTCAGATATGTAATGTATGTCAGTAAGTCTCAGTATGCTATACTAGCATACAGACACCTGTAGGATTCTATAAACGTATCAATTGTTACTTTTCTTCCACACACTCTTAATATTTGTTCTTAATCCGTCATAATTTACAAGCTAACAGATATCCTGTCATATAAAAGCAGCCTACGTCGCAGCATTCTTCAAGTAGATCAAATACTTTCCTCCCCTGAAAATCTCATACTGATCTCGTGGAGTCCTGAACGAAATTAACACTGCTCAAAAGAATAGGTTACTAATAAATGATATATAATTTTTTTATAATAGACAAACTATTAAAGACGATTTGATTTGACTGTGCGTATATGTTGCTATAAGAACAACATTGGGTGTGTACGACCACTTTGTAGAGGAAATGGCGGTGGTGATTAGGTTATCTTTCGAGCAACGTAAGTGGACTTTAAAGTTTTAATGGATATGCAAAATCAATGAAGGGCAGGATTAAATAATGCACCGGCATTACGTGTAACAACGACACGATTACGAGAAAGTTTTTAGAGGGACGTAACTGTGTGTGATGTGAAGCAATGACGGCGCGGCAGTAACATAATTAGAAGGGACGAAGGAAGTGAGGGGGCTGTGTTGCACACAGTAACATTTTCCCCCGGGAAGCCGAAGTACGTGCGGAAAGCTGCGTGTGAGTCAGGTGCCAGTCATTCAAATGTCCATAGAATTTTAAAGCAAGTCAAGTGGAGGCAATACATCCCCACTTTACTTCACGCTATGAGTGAAGACGACTCAGATAGGCATGTCTAATTTTGAGAATGGGTAGTGAACGTGTGCTCCGACAACGAACGTTTTACTGACATGATTGTTTGGTCCGGAGAGGCAACCTTTAAATTGAATGGAACTGTCAACCGCCACAACTGTGTGTACAGAGCCGATGAAAATCCCCAAGCTGTAGCAGAACAAGAAGTTCATCTTCCTGGGTTAACAGTGTGGCGCGGTATGTCTGCCAAAGGGCAGAAACGATGACAGGTAAAGTTACCGTGCCATGTCGCAGGAAATCGCTGAGCCAGCTGTTCACCAATTTTACCCAGATGACGATTGCTTTTTCCAGCAGGAATGTGCGCCACCACATTACCATCGAGACGTACTGCCGCTTCTGAATGAAACATTTTTTTGGGAGGTGGATAGGCCGACGAGGAAGTGTTGAGTATTCGCCCAGATTTCCAGGTTTAACGCCGTTAGATTTTTATCGGTAGGAAACTCTGAAGATAACTGTGTACGCCACAAAGTTAAGGGCACTAGATGTCATCAAATACGCGATTGTGACCGCCTGTGTATCCACTCTCATGGAAATCGTAGCTACTGTTTGCCATTCTGTTCTACAGTGTTGCAGACGATGTCTTACTGCTGATAGCGGGACATTTTAAACATTTGTAACAGTTATCAACATTCGCACACACCCAACGTTGTCCTTATTGCGTCAAAAACAAGCAGTTCCTTTATATTGTGGTATATAGGTTCTCTGTTATTTCAATTAAATAGTGTAAACTTTAATTTGATACGTCTGGTATATTTTTCATTTTTGATATCATGTTCACCCCTGCGAAGTATGTAATAGTATCGCATAAAGTAAAATATATCAGCGTATATAGGGCATACATAACCTCTGTGCAATATCTGTGGAAATTTCCCGTATAATTATTGCTCATGTAATTTAATAACATTGTGTTTGAAAAGGCAATTTTAATAGCCACTGGGCATATAGTGTTCAGGCCCGAAGCTTTAGGCTCAAGTATGCATCCAGCTGTGTGCTTGTGAGCTTTTCATTGTGCGTTTTATTTTTTGCATGTAGAGTGAATGAGATGTGTGTGATTTTCCATTAAATTATTCAGTCGTAAGAATTATAAATCCGAACCTTTTGGTTTGTATTCTTCACTCCAATCAAAAATGATTCCCTAATAAATAACCTCAATTTGACTACCGCAACTATTATCTTCGCATCGTATTAACTTTCAGAAACATAAATTACTTTTAATTATGAACAAATTTAGTTACGTACCGAAACAAAACTCTTAGTGAAATCTACAGTAGTTACGTTAACCATGTACACGCGTCGTGGGTGGGTTACGTAACATGCGTGTTTTATTAGCTCGTTATGTAACGGTATTTAATTGCTGACGGGCTTAACACCTTGCGACCTTGCATTTTTTCAAGGGAGAAATAACCATCGACATTTAGTTGGCATAGCTATCGACATTTGTTAGCATAACTCTATGTTGAAAAGATTGGTATATCTGCCTTATATCCATGTGTTTGCAGATTAAACTGTTGCGAGTACTCACTCATATATGGCTTTTTTTTTATGCATTCGAGAATAATTTAGATGTGTTACAGACGTTTTCTCAACAAACATGTTATTTGCGATACGGCCTAAAAGTTCCGACAAGCAGTTCATAAACATCGCTGGATTAAATATGTAAATCAAGCATTAAAATATTTTTTTGCCCGTGTCACTTTTGAGATACGAATAAAAACAAGCTTTTAAAGTATTGGTTATGCCAATTTTGCGTTTACGCATTGTTTTGTCGTTATTTATTCATTTACACGTTTTAAATGAGATATTTCTATTAATTTTAAACAACGACATTGCATTGAATTTAAACTGTTTCATGTAGACTGCAAAAAATTGTTTTACCATTATATATATATATATATATAAAGTTAAAAAATTCGAAATTTCTTATTTACTATGATACCTTTATTATTAAGCATCTTAATGTTACGACAATGATTTATATTAGAAAGAAGTTGGCACTGTTTTACGTTTTTTTTTAATTCAAAAGAGTTTTTGTGCTAGAATTTTTAAGATATGATGGTTACATGCGCACGTTTGTAATACTTAAAAGGAATTTAAATATATTCTATAAAAATACATGATAGTGGAAAACATAAATTCAATAAAACTGTGTAATAAAATAATACATAAATATGTAAAATAGTTAGTTAAAAGAGGTATTTCATAATTTTGTAACTTGCTAAATCATTATCAGTTAGTTCAAAATTAATAAAAATAAACACCTACGGGTAAAAAACTTTTGTCGGTTAGTAACATGACACCTCCAAAATGCATAACAACCGGTGATGTTACCCGCCAAATGTCCACAGGTGGCAGGTATCAAATCAGACTAACACTATTCACGAATGTTTCTGTATCTCGTCTCGCATAGTTTGACGTTTTGCAGATGACTAATTGTAATTTCTAATTTTCAAGAGTGTCTCTCTCCCTAACTAATCACGTCTGGACATAGGTTGTGTTATGTTTTCGACCATATTTTTCGTAACGAAACACCTCACAAAGATGTACTGTACATGGCATTCAAGATAACCATGTATATAACACACCTACTCAGCACGAGCCCTATCTCCTTAACCCCCCCCCCCCTTTTACTTCCTTCGAATCACACACACATACACACAACATCCACACAAGCGCCGCGTCGTCGCGTCCCCATTGCTGTCTACTGACCGAAAGCAGCTGATATCGCTGGACAGCTATTGTCGCCCCGGACCTGTGATCCAGAGCCAATGTTGTCAACTTAGCAGACCCTCTGCTATATTTGATGGAATTTAGACACTATTAGCAGAGAAATATTCTCTTTAACGGGCAGCGAAATTTTTAGCGGCGTATAGTACTGTTTCAGAAGTAGGATTTTTACACATCAAAGTTTTAAAATGGTTGTAAATTTTTCACTGAAAAATAATAAAAATAAATAAAAATTGCAGTATTGTTATGATAAAAATTATTTATTGCTTTAAAGTTGACAATTATTAACCCAATTGTATTTTAAATCATCATTAAAAAAATTGTCTGTCTTTTTGCCATTTTTTATGTTTGGCGGGAATGAAGCGGATTTTATGTGAGCATTCGGCAAATTCTCGAAAATGGTATTGGCAACACTGTGCAGAGCACGCTTCGCAAGAAGTCGCCAAAATGTGAGGGACCTCTCCGGCCGACCTTTGGCCCGACTCGGAAACAGTGATAGAGGTCGCTTATCGGGGACTCAATTACGGGAACATCGTTAGCTGGGCGTAGCGGTATTTGTGATGTTCTGATAGTCACGTGACCACCACACTAGATACCGTAGCAACTTTCCATCCCGCTTATTGTTTACATGACGTACCCATCAACACGAGCCTGTAGCTTAAGTAGTAAACGAAAAACCTAACTAAAAAATTAATTAATTAAATCACGTCTAGAATAAACTGACACTTCAGTGTTACTATGGCATGCATTTGAAAGCGTACTACTAGAACCAGGTAAAAAAAAAGGTAAAAATAAAATACCGTATTACAAGTTTCTAAACATTATCAAGAGTGAACGATTTAGATCGTTGTTGAACACATCGCTTTAAAAACAATTGAGCATTTTCGTATCTGTGAACAATGGAAATTAAAATATTTTAAATAAAGATGAATCAGTTTTCAAAAGTATGTATGTACGATACAGAATGATTTAAGTAAACGTATCCCTACTCCAAACGTATACGAGTGAAGGACATAACACGTTACTGATGTCAGTCGTTATATTACTGTGACATATCCGTAAGAAATGTGTGTGTATGTGTGCGCAAGATCAGTCGTACCACCCAGTTGCGCACGTGTATATCGTTACATTCCTGCGCAAGCAGTTTCCACTCCAGTGGAGTATAAAGTGAGTGAGGTGGAAGGATGGTGTATTCTCGGGAAGAAAGGACTGTCGTGGAGGCATACGCGTTCCCATTGTAAACACGCTAACAACCTGCACGCTATGAAAAACATACACAATGCCCTCCATCGTGTCAGAGTTTCTGAATTGCTGCGCGCGTAGTTCAACATCATTAAACCGTGCCATCGGGGAGCATAGACTGTCAAGAGGATCATTTTTAGAATCTTCAATAATTTATATTCTGTATCCTTCTTTGCACTTTTCAGGTGCATGCATGCGAATTGCCTTTATGTAGAGCATAATTTGTATACGGTTTACTAAATAAAAATAAACTGAAATCTCAGAGAACATGTAAATATATATCCATCGAGATCATCGTTCGGTACTGTTTCATAACAGGAATCAAAATTACCAAGTTTTAATTTTCGAAATATGATTATAATTAATGTTTGCAATGTTTGTTTTTGCATACTGTTGCGCTATATTATAAAATTTTAAAATAATAAATAACAAGTCATATTCATTAAGTTGTAAACAAAAATTACAAAATCTATACAAAAACTACTTTAGTATTTTAAAGTTATAAATTTTATAATGTTATTTTGGTAACAAAAATGTAATTGGGATTTCACGTTAAAAACAATACAATAACCCAAACAAATTGTATTGATTATTATTTTTAATTAAAACTGTTAATTAATAACAAATTTCAGCAAAACAAGGTATTTTTAAATGTATATTTAAAAATTGAAGTAAAGTTCTTAAATTATTAAGAATCTGTAAAGCAATTGAAATGCACAAATATTGAAGGAAATTATTATTCAGTATTCGAAGGAAAATTATTTATAAAAAAAAATTCAAATTATTTTTTATAAAACATGAAATTCTGAATTTTGATAAATTTTAAACAAAATTAATAATTTTTCACACAGTCAGCAGCGAAAAAAAAATTCTGAATTATACGATTGCTGGTATAATACTTCAAATTAGTGCAAATATTTTATGTAGGTCTTCTAGACAAGAGAGAACNTGTTCGAAGGAAAATTATTTATAAAAAAAAAATTCAAATTATTTTTTATAAAACATGAAATTCTGAATTTTGATAAATTTTAAACAAAATTAATAATTTTTCACACAGTCAGCAGCGAAAAAAAAATTATGAATTATACGATTGCTGGTATAATACTTCAAATTAGTGCAAATATTTTATGTAGGTCTTCTAGACAAGAGAGAACACAAGAAATGAAGTTGAAAACAAATAGGCGATATGTGCAGAATAACAACAGATACAACTGATTATCTTGCTAGATCATTCCAAAAATTTTAATACAAGTGAGCGAATTTAAATGAATAAGGTTAAGTTTTATCTAACACCTGTAAAAAGTATTGACTTACATATATAAAGCCATGCATTTAAGAGGGTTCTCTTGTATTGACTTGTTTTTAAAAATGAATAGCGCATTAATTTTATTTGGCGATTTAAATACGATATATTTATCATGCATCTGTTCCTGACGGAGTACCCACACAAAATATTTTCGAACAAATGAAATTATAAGCAGTTGAAGAATTATGAAGAATAATAATATGAAGAATTATGCAACAAACAAATGTTTTAACAGTAGGTGACATGTTGAATCTTTTAGATATTTGCTTTGAAACTCACAAACTTGTTCCCTTTTGGCATTACTCTTCATAAGATTTGTAATGGAACGCTATAAGCAAATGGGTAAAAAATTATTGGATTTATTAATAATTACTATTATAATAATAAAAAGGTAATGAGAGGTATACTTTGTCAATAAATGAAAAAGTATGAGCTTACCAAAGAAACAAAATATTTATGAGTATTAATTGAGCATTAAGTTGCTTAATTTGGGGAATTGCCCAATTTTTAAAATACAGTGGATTTTAAAGTGTAAATGTTTTGTAGAAGCTTGAGAAAAAATTAAATTTGAAATATGTTAGTTGTATATTGAATATCATAAGAATTGCATGATATAATTTTTGTAGATTAAAAACATTATTTATTTAAATTACAAAGGAAAAATACATAAAACACAATTAAAATTAAATTAAAATATTGGTCCGTTGTAATAAAATTAATAAAAATCTACAAAATTTTAAAATTAAATTATTAAACTACGTGAATATAGGAATGAAAGCAACAAATTATATAGCAAGAGATTATTTCGAAAAAGATCTGTACGAACTTATGAATACTTCTGTAAATGGAATGGTAGCTTTAAAAGTGTTTGTGTAAAATTAAGTACTGATAAGGAAATGCAGGAAATATAATAGGAACTTGTTTCACAACCAAAGCACATTATTTTGAGTCAATTAATAAGTAGTTAAAATAAAAAACATAATTTTCATAATAAATGCTATTTTCATGATAATTCTAATATTAGGTATATTTAAGAACTCATGTAATGTCTATTATAATGTTATGAATACAAATTATAAATAAAATATGTATTTATGCTATCGAGGGCAGTCTTTGGTATATAACAGTAGAGCATTTTACATTTATAAATATTTTAAACATGTGGTTATTCAGCACAGTTGATAAATACATATTAGAGATATTTACTTTAATGGTCGTCAAAAAATAAAAATCACAATGCAAATTTAAAAACAAAACTTCCGGAGAAGAAGGTAAATATGAATAAACAAGATATAATGAGACAACATAGGCCAACTCCAACCGATTTTCTTACGAAATGTTATGCACAACTTTTCCTTTTTAAATAATGATGAAGGGAGCTATGAATCCCCAAAAATTGAGTTTTAAAACACTTTTAATTAAAAAATATCTTAAAGTACCTGCGATTAAGTAACAGATCGATGAATAGTAACTTATATAACGGAGACCTTATACCTGAAAAAAAANCCCCCCCCCCCTTTTAGTAAGTAAATTGGGATTGCCACATTGTGTTTTCAACTTTGTAACACAAAGCAGCAAACGATTTGTTAAGATACGTCATGAATCAACACGTCTAAATTAACAGAAAAGGTCATTTTGTCGGAACTCTCTCATATGACCCATTTTCAAGAACTCTACGGGTTCATTTCAAAATAGAAGGCGAATGGGCTGGCAGGTAGGCAACACACGCCTATCTTGAAGCCCATGGTAAGACCTTCAAATTGTTTCTGTAAAGTGTGACTAATGCACTTACTTTTACAAATGTAGTAACTAGTGATGTTTCAATACATTTATTTACTACAGTATTATCTGACGTGTTCATTTTGCAGTCACGGTATATGACCATTGTTTACTAGTATGCCCCCTTGGTACTACACAATATATCAACGTGCCACCATCATTCGTTATTGCAACTGAGCCGGACTCACGCCTAGTATACGACTCTGTGCGTTTAAAATGCAGCGAGCGCTGTTGGTTTTTCATTCGCATATCGTGCAGTCAGTAACGTGCGATGTGTGTTGCCTACCTGTCAGGTCTCTCGCCATCTCTTTTAAACTGTCCGCGTAGATTCCTCGAAAACAGTTCGCCTGAGATTCCGATAAGACGACCTTTTCCATTAATTTATATGTACTCTTTCATGATTTGTCCAAACAAATCGTTTACGGCTTAAGTCTTACAGAGTTTCATACAAACACAGGGCAGCAACTCCCATTTACTTAATGAAGGAACATATACAAGGCGAATCGGGAGGAAAGGGAAATATTTGGGAGACGATAGTATAGATCACCTTAAAGAGCAGAAAGTATATGAACATGGTTTTTNGGGAGGAAAGGGAAATATTTGGGAGACGATAGTATAGATCACCTTAAAGAGCAGAAAGTATATGAACATGGTTTTTTACTTTCAGTGGTTTCTGAGATACAGCTCTTTGAATGTAGTGAATGATACATGCATTACGTTTACAGAAAATGCTCAAAAATCGAACAATGTACCTCAAGACATTTTACAGCTCGTCTTCTGAGGTTGCGTGTCGCTTGCCGAAGTGCGACTTGTTCTTGTTTNAATGTACCTCAAGACATTTTACAGCTCGTCTTCTGAGGTTGCGTGTCGCTTGCCGAAGTGCGACTTGTTCTTGTTTCGAACAAGTAACAGCATCAACAATGCGAACAATCAATTCTTCTCATGTTGCTGGCTTTGTTGCGCAGACTTCCGTTTCCAGCTATGTTCAAATAAACTTTTCTCTTTATGGCTACCTTTACTGTCGTCTTCAAAGATATTTCCCTTTCTCCTGACTGACCTTGTATTCAGAACCGCGTTTTCAGAGGTGTAAGATCTCCTTTTTACCAATCGCTCTTCACCGATTTATTACTTAATCGCAAGCCCTTGACATTGTTAACCAAAATCGTTTCGAAATTCGATTTTATGGGAGCGCATAGCATTTAAAGGGTAAGCGGTACATATTGTTTCGTCTTACATTCTCGTAAGAAATAACCTACCGTAGTTTGTCAGAGTTGTTCAATTACAATCTGTATATGTATATAATGTTTCATTTGTTCTTTTTTTTTTCTCAAAAATTACAAAAATAAAAATAAGTTGTAAAAATCAAATATAGAAAGGCCTCAAATAATTTATTTAGGTGCAATTACAGATTATAGAAATGGTTTAGTTTGTTATAAAAATATACTTTGAACTAGGAATTTAATCGCATGTGATAAAGACAAGTTATTTACAGCAAAATAAATAAAATTGCTTTAATCACGACTGAGAATAAAATAATTATATGAAAAAATAACATTATTAATGTACCATATGTTAATATAAAATACACGTAAATAATTACCAAAGCTTTACTTTATTAAAATATGAAACTTTGAAATATTTAAAAGAAAAACAAAAATTAAAGGTTTTTTTTACAAAAATAAAACGCCGAGAGATTTGCTAGCAAAACATGAAGAAAAGTAAGACATGCATACTTATTAACCTCATGGTGTCACAAGGTTCTCAGGCTATAAATTTATTCTAAGTTACAATTAATTAAACGTCTTTTAAAATTAACAGTATTGACATTACTTTCTGGAGGAAAAACTTTTAAGTTCTACGACCTTGATAATGTATATTCTCAATTAATGTTTCATGCTCCTGCAGATAAACTTTGAATTACTTTCCAATTTCCATGCAAATTAGCAGTTAGTATAATCGTAGATTACCACTACTCATGCAATCTTCAACTTGTATAATATCTTTGGGTAAGGATTGTATTTTATTACACCGGTAAATTATTTACCATCACATTTTTACACTCTGTGCATCATGCCATTCGTTTAAACCATGTTGGATGTGAGTTACGGTCGAACGAGAGCACTGAGTTCGAGTACTTCACCCTGTATTTTACTCTTGTGTACAAACTCCAAATTAGGAAAAATTGTCGTTAACTTGTTCTTCATTGGAACCATGTTCTCCTCTTCCGTAATTCCTAGTTATTCGTCGAAGTNGGAAAAATTGTCGTTAACTTGTTCTTCATTGGAACCATGTTCTCCTCTTCCGTAATTCCTAGTTATTCGTCGAAGTTGGTCTTCACAGCTACTGGTTCTTTATCATGTTTGTAATCTCGTCCAGTGATGTAAAAGTTTAACAAGTGTATGTTTNGGTCTTCACAGCTACTGGTTCTTTATCATGTTTGTAATCTCGTCCAGTGATGTAAAAGTTTAACAAGTGTATGTTTCGCACGAACTGACTTCACCGTACGATGTGGGTCACTATCAAAATCTGCCTCTTTCAACAGCGCCATCTGTTGCTTTACCAACGAAAACCTACCACACACAAACGTGAAGTAACTATATTTTGACAAGGCTGCCCGTATCTCTTCAAAATATCAATTTATCCAACTCGTGCAGAATATTTTTGGCGACTTAATTTTGTGCGAGATGGGCCCTTCGTGCATTCGCTTCTCTCATTTATTCTGGCGATGCAGTTGAAGTCGTAAAACTCATCACCCTGGCTCTACTGACGACAACCTGGCAACTATGTTACTCCCAAAAGCAGACACAAATGCAATAACCTGATACGTGCATGGCTCTGGATAGTGTTGACGATCCTGTATTTGCCGTAGTCAGGTGCACGCCACTGTGTGCTTTATTTATTATCGGCCAGGTAGAGATTTCTTCACAAAAAGGTGAGCCATTTCTTAACAATGAGATCTCATTACAACACTGTGAATTCATACGATTTACAACAATGTTAGTGAGAGCTTAGAACTTTGTCGAGTTATAAGCAATTCCGTCCGCAACTCACCGTGATCAAATAAGTTGTAATGCCAAACCTACGCAAATTGCGCCAAAATCCATTGCACTTATCCGAAGTAAAAACTACTGTCTTGAATATTATATACTTTTATACGTCAAAACACCAGCCAAGTTACCTAGCTCATATCTTCGGGTTCAGAACAATTTGGATGGTCGCCCCGGTAAGGGGGGGGGGGGGGNAAACATTGCACTAGGCCTATTCGTAATAATGTTGCCTGCAAAACGGACTTGTCGTACACACAACACACATTAGTATACTTTGATTTTAATTTCTGTATTAGCTTGAATAAATTTCAATGAACCAGATTTATGTGTTTTTTTGCTAAAGTACAGTAGCCATACATGTTTACGACAGTTGACCTCGCCCAGATGTCATGACATCGAAACTTCGGGCATTCCAGTTAGATCTACAGCATTCGTACTTCACGTCGAACTAAATTCAGAATGTATCAACATAGTGAGCACAGTTAAGCTCCGTTGTACTTAAAACACACGATTATCATTTCATTAATTTAAAATGCCTGATAGACTAACCACAATAATTTTAACAAATCGCTTGCGGATTAGTGTCACAAAGTTTTATGCAAACCTATGGCGACAACTCCCATTTACGTAATGAAGAAGGATGATATTCCCGACCGCGTTTTCAGATATGTAAGATCTCCGTTGTACAAATCACTATTCACCGGTTTGTTACTTAATCACAACTTTTACAGGTACAGGCTCTACTACATCGCTACTGTAAGAAGCCTTTACCTCATTCATTTGAACATACAAAATTCGGGTGATAATAAACGATGGGCAAATCAGACCACTGAAGGAGACGAACAACAGTTTAAAGTCCAGAAAGTGCCCAAAACATTATGTGAAATCATAGATTGTTTATAGGGATAAAACTTCTATAGACCATCCACAGTTACTTCCAACTTTTCTGAAGCCCTGCTAAAGTTATAATTCCAGGATATTCGTCCGCCTTATGCAAACAAAGCTTAACCGAGTCTATAAAATTGCACCAAATGGACAACTGGACAACACACCGCATTCATGAGCACTCAGCTTAATAATATTCTGTATAAAAACTATTTATTACTATGCATTACCCACACACCTATCTTCTCACTGTTTTTATTTACATTAATTATTAATTAAATGTTATAATTTATAGATAAAATATAAACAAATGTTAAATTTAATAAAAAAATAACGTATTTTTATGTTAACACTGCGATACACAGCATATTTAGGAAACAAGTAAACACATCATGCATGGGGTGATTTTTCAAAGGTTTGATTCAAAAAGTGTGAAGAAACGAAACCGCGAGTAGACAATGCACTTCTTTCGCGTTAACCCACTGTGCGTGTTGGAGCCCAGCGCATCGGATATTTTATAAAATTAAACCAGGATTTAATTCCGCGATACGCGGGCGGAGCTTGCTGACTCGGAGAGTCTTCACGCCTACGCCCCCCGAGCGACGCGGCGCCTGATTAGCATAATCGCTCCCTCCCCAACCACGCCACCCCGTGGGCTTGGCGCGCAGCGCAGGGGATTTGAACATACAAACAAGGCCTCTGTGTACAAACACTTGGATCTAGTTGACTACGAGCAGATGGAGGCGTGCGTGCTCCTCTCGCGCTCCGCTAATTTACATTTACGAGTAATTTTGTTTGCGCAGCAAGTGCAAACTACGCGGTTACACTACGACGCAGATAAACATTAAATATGAGTATACAGATAGATGGCTAGTGGTTGACTTAAAACTTTTGAAATTAATATTTTATTACAGCCTTGCTAGAAGCCTGATGAAATTAATAGTCACTTTAATCTGCGTACTTTTGTTTTACACAAATTAAAAGTAGTTTTTACTTCAGGTACAAGGAGAATGACTTGCAATGGACCACTCCAACCGACCATACAACATGAAGAACTAATTAAAAAGTAGTACACGAACCACCAAAATCGTCTGAAAAGTACGATTTATGTTAGAACCGGAAGAGTTCTGTAACCAGTAGAATCCATCTAAACTTCTAATTAAAGAGGTGACTGTTCAAACTAGAACTATTTCATACCTCCGCTGCAGATTATTTAATTATAGAAATATATATTTCTCTTAATTTTGGATTCATTAATCTCAACGTTTCGTATTTAACTTTTAGATGCACGACACAGTTGTGGTGAGTTCCTTCTTTATCGTGCTCTCTCTCTCTCTTACCTAATTAACCTTCCTTGCCATCCTTTCTTCCGTTGGCCTCATGTCTTAAATTCTATGTAACAATTTTATTACTGCTGGAGATTGAAATCAATTACTGCATTTACTCTTTCTATAAGTAATCTGCTTCTTAGCTTTATCTTCTACAAAATACTATTATTCCTTTTCATGTTCTTATTATGAGTGGGGTCAGGGTCCATTTACAATATGAAAAAAATTACTTGGTAACTTTCATGATATGCGTAGTGTGTGTAATGCGGGTACTTGGAAGATGCCACATGCACATATAAAGTTAGGGACCAAGCACAAATGCGTTAATCTGCCCAACACATGACTGAAGAAAACATATATTTTGGTTGCCTAGAGCCTTCCAAGGGTAGAAAAGAGTCAACCCATAAATGTGAATAATTGGTACGCACGGAAAACAAACTCCGTACGTGTTTAATTTCTGCTTATACATTCTTTGACTAGAATGTGTGTATTATAATTCACCTAGTTTATAAGTCATGCCATTATAAATGTCGATTGTTAGTGAGGTTTTATGTAATATCGGCTTTTCCTTAACTTGTAGCTAAGAAAACTATCAGATGGTGTGAGACTAGCCAGTGCCAATATATCCCTGAATGGTTAACTTTCTTAACTTCCCGAATTATCTCCCGTTGTAATAACAAAACGTGTAGGACATTTTTTATGTAAAACTTCTTCCAATTTTCTAAAATTGGTCTTCTTACCTTATTTGCAGAATCAGTAAATGCACGTCACTATAATTATAGCGTTCAGTGTAGAAATTGTTAAGACCAGCAGATAATTAATTTCAATATTCAACTCCACGTATCTCGTATTTCACTTAAAACGTACGCGTTTAGCAATGATAAACTCCGCTAAATAAAAACACGTGAAACATGCATGTTAACCGTGGCAGTTTCTCCGAGTACCATGAACTATTCCGTGGAAATATTCACCAAGTTTAATACAATCCAAAAAAGTTGCAAATTAAAAATATTTCTTCTTTGTGGATTTTTCAGATGTATTTATTGTGTTATCCCCAGCACCACGGTGTATCATTCAAACTTCAGAACTCTGGACGCTAATAATTTTCGTGCAATTCAGATACGCATACCAATAGAACTTGACAATAAGGCTATATTGTACATATCCATAAGGGTAACAAATGGCGTTTGCAGATGAAAATTTAATTGTTTTTGTTGATACGGCTCCTTGTACCGTTCCCTACTCTTAGATGCGTATATGCGTGAGTGTGTATCTATGACTGCATTGTTTTCTTGATATTTTATTACTTTACATAACATTTTAAGTAGTCTTTACTTATTTATATGTTTCAGTGTTTTCATAGAAATAGATTTTATATTCTTAGTGTTGTGCATTATTTCTTATCGTTAATTTTTAGTACATTAATGCATGGAAAATTTAAATTACTTAATTTTTGTTTAAATTTTTTTCGCAAAAGCAAGTTTCTCCAAATGCGTGATTTTTATATCCTGTTTCGAAAATTAATGATTCATAATTCACTTAGGCAAGTAAATTTGTTTGCATTTTATTATCTACCCATGCGTGCGCTTAAAGGCCTTTTAACTTATTACGTAATAATTTCTAAAACACGCGCGCAACATTTTTTTTATTGACTCTTCTTGTCAAACTCCGAAGAAACACGCAAAATTATTTGTATTCACTAAAGTGTATGGTTCCTAGGGATGCCTCCGTAAATCAAACAAAATCAGAGCTGTTTTCCTTTTTTGTATATAGTATATCAAAACTTCTTGCTTTAGGTTATCTTTGAAATAATTTGGTACAAATTTACTCATAGCACGAAATTTAAATTTTTTTATCTGTGTGAACTATTGTTTCTTAATGACAACTTGGAAATCCACTTGTGATCAGCAAGCAGTGTGAGTTTCCTTGGCGTCAAACATTATTGTCAACTCACCTGCTAGTAACTACTACACCTGTGCAAACATCTGACAGGCCCCTACTGCTAATATATGTCATTCATGTGTCAAAAAAATAACATTCTTCATCTAACTTCAATCCCAGAAGTATTTAATTTTAATATATTTATCATGGCTTCACTTATAATATTGTGTCAAACTAATTATTGCATAGCTTTCGTAACAGAATTTTTTGAAACTTACTCATATTGTGCCCCGAGAGATTCTGGTGGAGACACGGGTATTTTTTCCCAGTGTAAATTATTTGAATATCAATAGTTGTGACAGTTACATAATACCTCGCCATACGCACTGACAAAATGTACCTAAATTTTGCGATTTATGATAGTGCTTGGCAAAATTTTTAAAGGATAATTAATGCAGCAGTTTCGAACACAGTTGGGCTATTCGTTATTGATGTTTTCCTGCGACGACAATCAAAAACACACGTGGCACTTATGTAGAAAATTAAACGCTATCGGTGGTTTGCCTTTCGTGTAAGTTTGTCTTAAGAAAGTATGCGACATAAATGAACTCTAAACGCTTTAATTTAATTATTCACGCATTTGGAAGCTAAAACGGGGAAAAAATTCAGACCTGATAACTATTATGAAAAAGTGTATAACCAACATTTTGATGAACGTGATGCTTTTTCTGTTCAGCTCTTTCCGACGGCACAGAATTGAATTTTATAATGTGGTGAAAGCAAATATTTTATAGGAACGCAGCTGAGTAAAAATTAATTCCAACAGGAATCTATGTAAGAGTTTTATTCAAAATTGCCTGTTGTCAAAGTTGGTAAAATATCTTTCATGTGGCAACAACAAACACTAACGTGCCACAAAATTAAAATANATAATAAAAGTGAATGAAGATGGAAATTGTTTTTGTTAACCTTCACGTTTGTACACTTCTAATGACAAATACCGTACCGCTGCATATAAATACTGATAGTCGTACTGAAAATCAGTAAACTGATGACAGCATCTTAGAAGTTAGCTGACTTTCCAAAACTGAAAAATCCACTCATCTCTAACTTTGCTTGTGACCTTGCAGCGACAGAGTCGAAGCCCATCTAGACGTGAGATATAAAAGGATTGTAGTTTTAGAGTTTCAAATTCCTAAGGATATTTTTAATGATTTGTTATTGAATGGTTTAACCAATCCTCTGTAAGACATCGCAAAGGTGCAAATNTTCCTAAGGATATTTTTAATGATTTGTTATTGAATGGTTTAACCAATCCTCTGTAAGACATCGCAAAGGTGCAAATTTTGTTTTGTAAATTTTACACAGGTCTTTTTAAAAACTTAACATTTAATTTTCCAAAATTATTATTATTGTGTAGTTGCAACGTAAATGAGTCTTACGTGCGTTTTAACGCAACTAGTATGTTCGTGTAAGTTGCTGCCAACTGGAATAGATTTTAGAAATTCTGGCTAGAAGCAGTTCTGCAAAATCGCATTGCATGCATTTCTGTTGATAGCAGTTTTTGCTTAGTCATGTTCTTCTGTCACTCTATAAACTTATTTGTTATGGTGTCAATAAAAATTACACAGGAATTCGTCGCAGTTGTCACATTATTATTTAAAAAGTTTGTAAAAACTGTTTTATAGGCATTGTAACACAATGCGACCAGTATTCCAGAGAAGCCTATGTACACCACTACATAAAGATAGATTCTGCTGGTTTCTGTGTTTCCACTTGCCAACGTCCTTTTGGTACAAACTACGCAGGACATGCTTGCTCAACTACACAGCTGTTATTACCAGCTGGCTATCAGCGAATTGACTGTGCCCCAATTAATCAGTTTTTATGTAAATAACGAAACATACGTATCAGCCATCATATTCATTAAATCCCTTTACAAATTAAGCAATATTTACCTTAATTTTTAGGGATGTTTATTATATTGTCTTTTTAATAAAATAAATTATGTTAATTCATTTTACGCCTTAAGGCGCCCGACTACGTGAACTGCGTTGCAGAGTGTTTGAAATAAACGTTTTCCCACTAAAAACTATTAAAACTATTAAAGGTGCGTTCACTGTGTTGATCTACAAACAAAGAAAAACATTCAGTTTAGACGAGACCTATTGAGTGCTTGCAAGACGTCGTGCACATTAGAATAACAATTAAAAATAGTTGAAAATGGCTTTTTTAAAGCTCTAAATCTAAGAATATACGCAACGGGTAAATACAAAATATGCAACGGCCCTGCGTTGAACCTTGTCACAGACTTTCCACCAATAAAGTAATAGGGTCACCGCTGGAAGTCCCATATGTACACGCAGCTCGACGAGTCCAGAGCCCTGCTCTTAGAGGCGATGGCGTACTCGATGCGCGTGGTAGTGTCGCCCGACCCGCTTCAGAGTATAAAAGCGGAAAACAGCTCCGGGTAGGGAGGCCCCTTAAAGGACAGATAATTATTTTTTATTCGTATAAACCGAATTGCATACGGGTATAGGGTACGCAATGAATAAGTGTAAAGGCTGTTCACGGTAAAGTGAGCACTTATAAAACAAACCCTTGAAAAAAGTCACTGCCCGTAACTACATGTATACTATAGCACACACTGGCACGCAGGATACCAGGTAAGTTGGCAGCGGATTTATGAAAAGGGTTCTTAAAACTTGACGCCATATTGCTTGTGCTGCGAGCGTAATGTTCAAATTTATGGTCACTGAAGTTAGAGTTTCTTGTTATATAAAAGTTTAAAGCACGAATTTTCATACACGTAACATATTTGTGTTTCTAAAAATTCCACGCGTTTACTTGGGTAGCGCATGAATAAAGTGGCCAGGCCCATGGCAGTGTCAATTTTCCATATGGCGGAATGATACAAAATGAGAAGAAAAGTATATTGTAAGCAGGGCTTTTATAAGTAGTCAGTTTACCGTGAATAGCCTATAGCGCTCGCACACAGTTGTTAAGCACATAGTGGAGAAGGAAGGTACGGCCGGTCGGAGAAGCTTGCTTGTGTGGTTGGAGACTGCGGTGTATGTGTCGCGTGGGGGTGCGTGCGCGCGTGTGGTGGTGAGGAGCTGTGTGGTGTCTCACTGTCGCAGGCCCAAAAGCGTGCCCAGCTCGCCGATGGTGAAGAGGGCCTTCTCCCGGCTCGGCAACATCACCGCCGGCTGGGGACGCTCCATTCGCAAGCAGCACTCGCACCTGTCGGTCGACGACAAGAAGAAGTGGTCCTCCTCCCAGGACTGCTCCAGTGAGTGCCTGCCTCCGGACCCGAAGTCAACAACTATTTCCCGGCAGCTCTTCTCGGGATGTCGCGGGATCGCGGTTCTTTGAACACTTTTGGTTTGCCCATTTGCGTGACCTCCCGCCAGGGACGGATCCAAGAGAGAGAGAGCTTTAGGGGTTGGGGAGGGGGGCCTTGAGTCCATCCCTTGGTACTTGATTTTACACATGATTAAATCAGATCATTCTTGAGATCAAGTACAGTGTTTATGATGCAACAATTCTACATACACCTAATATAGAGACAGGAAATTTTAAAAAGTATTTTGATGGCTTATCCCCTAAGTGATGACTTTATATTTTAATCTACCGGTAAGCATGTGATTTGAACGTAATGCACAGTACCCCACCACTTAAGTCACCTTCTCCTTAATGAGTCTCTAGATTTGCCACTGCCTTCCACCATAGGTTCCCCATTTGCGTGGCAATGAGGGTGGTCGCCCCCTACTTTTCAGTCAGCGCAAGGGTATCGCTCACCTGGGGTGGATTGCGAGTTGTTAGTTCGTCAGTTACTTCTTAAAATTGTAATAAGTATTTATAACTCATTATGAACCGCTTGTCCTATTCTTTTTAAGATATGTTATATTCATAGGTATTTATGTAACCTAAAACTGCAGTATTTCAGCAGTAATTCTTTTATTTAAATTGCAGTACACAGTAAGATATAATACATAAGGTCAGAACGACGTGGGTATGATTACAGAGATCTTGAGACTTGCCCCTTCTCTTGAAACGAGAAGTCGGCGCCTATTATCCCCCCCCCCCTCCTAAGGCACTGAAATAACGAAAAGTATCCATCCATCGGTGGATCGAGTAGTACTATATAATTTTCGAGCCTGGTACACAATATTTCTCTACTAATTTCCTCGGCTCTCTTAAGTCGTTGTTGAAAGCATCCCAAATCTCTCAACTCAACTGTATTAATTTCCTTACTGAAATTTTCGCAAGTGGTAGTACGACCGTGTAGGCGAAAACTATTATGACGGCCGGGGTGATTCCGTACTTAATTTGACACAGAATCAGTCTTGGTTTGCCATTCCATTTTCTGCACGTGCGCATGTGCCGAAAACTGGAACTTCTGACACAACTTCTTCGAAATAGAAAGAAAATTCTTGTTTGTCGCTTTGTACAGCTTAACCATAAACATGAGCTGGCGGCCACAATACACACTACAATTGCAATAAAACTGAGAAAAATTTTTCCTTTCGATAATATTTCCATTTTTAATTTTGAAGAGAATCAGGCCTTGCGCAGCATATTTTCCTGTAATATGGCTCCAAACGTTAGCAATTCCTCTTTTTATCTTGTCTGTTTTTGGAGATTGCAGGTGTGTATGAGTGTGTGTTATGCACGGCCGTAGCTTTGCTACAGAATTCTGTGGTTAAAATTTTGTCTTACTTTGGTTACTCAGTTAAGGGCTATGTTAAGGGTAAGCTTCACACGCCATTTTGGATTCTTGGATTTTCTTGCGTGTTTATATTTTTAACATGAAAATTTCAAAAGTATGTTTACATCGCACTAACTATTGACCTTACTCTGCAGTACAGACATAAAAACGGACATACGAACTTAGAACTATGTCAAAATATCGATTCTGCCAAATTTTGGTAGAGTCCATATTGTGACATAGTTATAAGTTCGTAGTTTATTTTTTATGTCTGTACTGCAGCGTTAAGTCCACAGCTAGTTCGCTATAGACGTACTTTTGAAATTTTAATGTTTAAAAATATTAATAAGCAAGAAAAACCAAGAATCCAAAATGGCGGGTGAAACTTACCCTTAACACCTCACAGTACGCGAATTCCGGAAATGTAAAATGAAATACAGAATATAAACCACTTAATATATTTTGATATGGTTATTTTTATTGGAAATATATTTGAACGTTAGTAACTATCAGATATGGCAATACCCGATACAGTTCATAATAATTTACTTGTAAAAAATTCTAACTTTTTTCTGAAAAATTTGTGATATATCCCTCAAAATCTGTAAATATATCCAAGTAACTGTTTTAAAATCAATAAAATAATAGTATCGACAACTATATGATATTAAAATTTACATATCTTAAAAAAAATTCAGGAGCGTAACACAGTAAAATTTTATACATTTCAGAGTAATTATTTTGCACATGTTCTGATTTTGTAGTTTTTGTAGGTCTGCGTTATTGTTCATAAACTGCTCAAGAATTTTTATTCGAAAAATGTACATTATGTAAACTATTACTGCATACGATTTTGTTAATTCCAATATATAATCAATAAAACAAACACCGTCTAAATGCATAAAGTAGTTTAAATTCTGTAGTTGATTTCGTGTTTCGGGAATTCGTGCACTGAGATACTTTTCGATAGCCCTTAAGTACAGAATTATACAGAGAAATGTAGTAAGTGTGTATCAGGGTTTGAAAGTATTAAAATGGTACTATTACGTCAAGTATTACTGTCATTGATGCAAAACAAACAAATTTTACTTGCCATGTATTTAAATTTCGTAACATGTTAATACAGGCAACTGCTTTTCGTAATCCCCAGCCAGTATTGCTGTAAATAGGTTCAATCAATGTTTACGCTAAAATATATGAAATTGGGGGACGGATATTTATTTCTTCAAAAGTGTTCAATTAACCGCGTCTGACGAATTCGTTGGCGCGAGGATCCGAGCAAAGCGCATCGTGATGGCGTTAAACAACCTGCAGTGCACTTGTGAACTGGGCTCCGTACCTGGGCCAGCTGACCGAAGCTAGCCGAACTGGGTAGGAACTGGTGAGTCGCCTACAGCTCATGCACGAACACTGGGAGCCATGAGCCATAGATTTTTATCTTTCACGTTAGCTAACCGAATCCAAGCAAGCCTGAACTAAGCAAGTAAATTTTGGGTTACATTTGTTCGGCATGGACCCAGAATATTTAGGTGAAATCAAAGGGTTACGGTGTAAACGTCAAGATATGAGCACTAACCTGTCTCTACCCAATTCATAACGGTATAATGCTCAATTACAGCTGTCCTATTCACAAATACACTGCAAACTGAAATCCCGCATATTGATAGATGCAGCCGTCTAGACATAGCTCCGAATTTTTTTTAAAGGAATTCCGATGCACCTTTTCTTACGTCCAATGCGATGCTAGCTGCCATTTACTCCGTTAGCTTTACAAGGCTATTATTTTTTGTTCATTGTATTTTTGGCTTATTAATAATATTTAAAAATAATTATATGCGGCAAGAAGTCAGTATTTATCGGACGCGCAATGTATGCTCTAAGAAAAAATTAATGGATTCAAACGCATATTTCGAAATTTGATAGACATGTTTTGGAATCATATAAAAAAAAATAATTGTGTCTAAATGTATAAAAAAAATACGAAGAAAATGTAATTACACCTTCAATTATGTGAAACTGAGCGGTTGTAAAATATGATATATGTTTCTTAGTGCTGGTAGCAGCAAAATGTGGAAACTGACAATTCGTTTTAATGCGTCGTCCATATATTTCAGGTCCATTATTGGCTAATGTATCTGAGAATTTAGAACCTAGGAATACATCAAAACATTTCGTAAACAGCCTTTCGTTCGCTAGGATGCACACTGAAGAGCCACGCTCAACTAAGCGGTTTTTATGTACAAAAGATTTATGGTAACCACTTCTTTATTTCCAGTTTATATGCCACCTGTTAGCAATTTTGGCGCCGTTTTGTTGAATTATTTTATATATTTCATTTTGCTAGAGTGCTTTGCCTACATATATGAAGCGCCTTTATCTTCTATGTAAATAAATAAATAATTAAATTTGCGTCAATTTCTTTTAATACACCTGCTTTCGGTTAACAACGATAAACCACGGGCACAAAAATCTGACCACCAAAATGCCGGTTTACGTGTGTGTGTTTGAAAATTAGTACAGAAATTAAGTTACTGAGACTCTGCAGTAACAGCGACAAACTTTGGCGCCAGTGCACTGTGCAGTTTCTGTGTCCGCTAGAAATAATATGTTCGTCGCCATTACTGGTGATAGATGTGGACATCACTGCACGAATGACTCGTATGAGATACTGAGGTAAAGTCGAACGTTCATCTTGCAATAGGACATTATCTCTGCTTGTTCTGTGTATAGACTAGGGCGGAATTAAACCGACAAACTACGCGAGGTGGTTTCTTAAACGAAATCAAGTAGGAAATATATTAAACACTTTTTACCATTTTTAAACTATATTTTTGTGAAATATTGAAAAAAGTGAAATTAAATTACAATTATTCAAACTTTGTTTTGTATTACCGGGGTCTTGAACCATAGAACAAACTCCCGTTAAAACCTCCCACTGTAATGAAAATAAAAGAGGTTGACAACCTCTTGTTGCAGACAACTTTTACCGTTAAGATTTATAAATATTTGATGCTGGTTAACTGAGCAGTATGGCCTAATTAACCAAAAATGGTCCTCTTGTTACAACTGTCCACGACTCACGGTTTTCGTGTAAAACGTACACAAACCTTTCGGCATCAGCGATACAGTTCTAGGAGCGTAAGAAATACCAATACTTCCTTCAGGTTATCATACATAAGACTGTCGCTAGAAAAAAAANATACAGTTCTAGGAGCGTAAGAAATACCAATACTTCCTTCAGGTTATCATACATAAGACTGTCGCTAGAAAAAAAAACAGGCAGCTTCAGTACTGTAATCCTATTCATGTATAGTACATGCTGTTTACATAGTGTTGAAAATGTCNAAAAAAAACAGGCAGCTTCAGTACTGTAATCCTATTCATGTATAGTACATGCTGTTTACATAGTGTTGAAAATGTCCGCCAGCATTGTCTGTGCAGTGTGCACAGCAGCATACCATACACGCATGTAGGTAGTATTGCCTACGTGCTAGGCACTGCATCGTTGCAGCTGAAGGTTTGTATGCGTATCACACGAGAATGGTGGGTCATGGACAGTTGCAACAAGAGGACTTTTTTTGTTCATTGGGCCATACTGCTCGATTAACATGCAACAAACGTTCATAATTCCCGATGGTAAAATAGTTGTATTAAATAAGGAGGGTGATCACCCCTCCAACTTTCAATACGTTGGGAGGTATTTCTAAGAGTTTGCTCTCAGGATGTATATCCTAATATGTAATAACATAAAACAATTTTCGGAGAGTTGTAATTCAATTTCATTTTGTTTACGATATTTCGCAAAAATACAATTTAAAAACTCATAGATTTTTCTTAATTTTCAGTTTAGGTAAAAAAGTGTCCTGCGTATTTCCCACTCTATTTTGCATAAGGAATGATCTCAGGAAGTTTTTTGGTCAAATCCCCGTCCTGTATACACACATATAACGTTCCAAAACACACGGGAAAAATCTAGCAGCGTTTCTTGTTTGAATATACACAGTAACAGACAGGGTAACCCGAGGACGCTCATTTTCTGACAAAATTGCACTATAGTAGTCACACTGAACTAAGTTCTTTACCTAACCCTGCTTAATTCATGCGTTCCTCAAATAATACTAATAATTATAAACCGTCTTTATTTGGCGGAGTTAATGCATATTTGCTTTCATTGTATCCTTGCACATCGACATAGACTTAACGACTGGTATAAGTAAATATATTAATTGATATAGTGAAATTGTTCGAAATATACACATATTTCTATTACGCAAATCTATACTCCGAAGTTAAATCATAATAATAAAATAATGTAAGTGATCACTAGTTTATACACGTTAATAAAATGCTACCTACGATACATAACTATTGTTCCGTGTTCGCTGTAAATTTCACTGGAAGTTACGCAATCATAGTTTACTTTTATATAGCGAAAGGAATTAATTTGGAACGTTATTTACAGTGTTTGGTTAACCATGAACTAGCTCATCACGGAATTTGTGTACACAGTGTTAGGCTATGGAAAGCGATGTTGCCATCCACTGTCGTGTTGTCAGCATTTTTCGAGTCCTCAGTACCATCACAGGCGAAATAATGTTGTGATTGACGACATTAATACGGATTCTCACGTTCGCAGATCACGCCGAAGGGTCGGAGCAAATAGCACCAACAGTTAAGCTGGAATCACAATAGCCCAACCAACACGACACAACAGGCTGACACGACGTCACAGCACGACGAAATGCATTATTCCAAGAGGCCAGGGGCGTATCCGGGTTTGTGATCTATGGAGGTACTAATAAAATAAAATAACCAGTTGTAATGTTTAATTTATTCATAATGATATAAATATTCACACTGCTATTGTTTAAAACGTCAAACCACTTAGCTCCTCTATCACCCTTGTTATTCCTTGTGAGCACAATATTTAACTTCTATCTCTATTCTAATCGTATCCCTTATGACTGTCTCTACATATAGTCATTTTATTCACACNCACAATATTTAACTTCTATCTCTATTCTAATCGTATCCCTTATGACTGTCTCTACATATAGTCATTTTATTCACACACATTCAATATGTATGTTGCCATCATTCCGAATGTCTGTCACGCACGCAGCCAGTTCAGTCTCACTCTCCGCTGTACCGATGCTCGCAGTCGCCAAACCTCACTCTCACTGANGCAGCCAGTTCAGTAACACCGCCCACCAGCCACACTCTTCGCTGTACCGATGCTCGCAGTCGCCAAACCTCACTCTCACTCGTCGCCACTCGTCGCTCAGCTGGCTCGTCGCTTCGTCGTCTTCACACACCTCGCTCTTAAGGCCGTACAATACTCCAAACTTGTGCAAAAATTAATCTACTAGTCTGGTACAGTATGCTTCACACTGGAAAACAGATATTTTTTAATTTTTCTTCCGATAGTAACAACAACGAATAAACACTACACCTACGGTATTGTAACAAATGTTTACTGTAGACAAATCCATCAAGTTATATTTCTTACAAATTTTTGTTTGGGCGGCAAATTCTCTTTTCGAGCGTCATCGTATAGCCCAANGTCCATCAAGTTATATTTCTTACAAATTTTTGTTTGGGCGGCAAATTCTCTTTTCGAGCGTCATCGTATAGCCCAAACACCCATTTATACCTGTCAATAGGACCCAAATTACAATATGTGAATTATTATTATTATCACAATTAAAAAGCAGCTGAATAATTTTATATGAGGATAACAGGTGCCACAGTATAATGATACGGAGTTTCTCGGAGGCCTGTAATGGCTTAAGTGGTCTTTATGGCCCAATGCAGGAGGTAAGCCGCACCTCAAGTCACACTGATGGGGTGATGACCAGAACATTCTTGTCACGATAGTCCCAGAAATGCAATCCGCTCAAGGGCGGGAGCGCGCGAGTCCCGATAGGCTTATCGCGGTGGTAGCGGCACGCCTTTGTAAATCTCGGCGCACTTCTCGGGCTACAAGAGATGCCCTTGACGCGCTGTCCTTTGCACTCTCAAGCGGGACGGGGAAAAGAAAGCGTCATGAAGCAGCAACATGCAACACTATTATATTTTATTCAGTATTCACAATACCCCGACTATATCTGCCCGACAAGTGTGGTACTTGCCTGTTGAAAAAATCCTGAAACGGCAAGATATCCACACAATATCCAAAGTTTATAATTTAATATTCACTATAAAGTGAATGATTCTATATTTATAGAAGCGCAAATCTCAACATTCTTTTGGTGCAGCAAATTTTAAAAGGAACGAAAACTCGCTTCTTGGTAGCGATGGGCAGAACAAACAAGCTTTAAATTACATGTACGTAGGTAACGCAGAGGTTCTTGTGACGTGTAAATCGGTGTTACTGAAATCCACTCAGTACTATGGTAGCGAAGCTAAACGCGTGCGCTTGTGTCCTTCGATCCTCTCTTAGCTCGTTTTTGGGGTGACGTCCTGCACCGAAGACGGTTACTAAGTGCCCCAGNCTTGTGTCCTTCGATCCTCTCTTAGCTCGTTTTTGGGGTGACGTCCTGCACCGAAGACGGTTACTAAGTGCCCCAGGTTTTGCCTGCTTTCGAGCCGACCAGCTCATGTGCGAGAAGAGATTCGTTAATTTCCCAAGCTACTATTTTAAACANGTTTTGCCTGCTTTCGAGCCGACCAGCTCATGTGCGAGAAGAGATTCGTTAATTTCCCAAGCTACTATTTTAAACATTACAAAATGTCATGTTTCGCACATATTGTACATAAAACTTAAATACTTCAAACAAATTCTCATACCAACCAAACCAAAAATACATCATTTGTAAAATTTTTGATAGCCGGGATTGTTTTACTTCAATTTACAAAGGTATTTTTGGCTTACTTCCTCATGCAGGTAGTGAGAGAAAATGGCGACAAGATAAATACCGAGAGTAGATAAGAACATACCCGTTCTGCACCACTTTCGTTCATAAGTTAGATTTACATAAAAAGTGTAACTTTCGCGAATATTTTCACATACATTTAACTGNGAGTAGATACGAACATACCCGTTCTGCACCACTTTCGTTCATAAGTTAGATTTACATAAAAAGTGTAACTTTCGCGAATATTTTCACATACATTTAACTGTCTTCCAAAGTCTCACCGGACCCTCGACGGACCTATCGTTCAGGACTTCTACAACCCTACATAAAATAAAAAAATGAAGAAAGGAATTAAGATAAATAAACAAGGTNTGTCTTCCAAAGTCTCACCGGACCCTCGACGGACCTATCGTTCAGGACTTCTACAACCCTACATAAAATAAAAAAATAAAGAAAGGAATTAAGATAAATAAACAAGGTTTTTTTTTTGGACGCCGTAGGTAGAGAGCTGGAGGAAAAATTGATAAAAAAAATTAATTCTTTGAAAAATGATTTTGTCCACTGATTCGACCATAGAATATTTTTCATCTTGCAAATCTTATAAGCCAAACACAAATATTGTTTTAATAAGATCTTAAATCGTTTTATTATATATTTTTTAAACTTATCTTTTAGGGAAAATTGTTTTCAAAATATTAACCAAATTATGTTTATTTTTATTTTAAAATTTAAAACTATACAAAGTTTTTCCATTTCTATATCTTTTGTATGTTTAACATCTTTAAATTGTAAATTTCCAATATAATTAGATTATTTAATTAAGGGATCAAATTTTGTATTTACATAAAATGAAATTGAATTAAAAACTTTCAAAATAGAAGAAAATTTCATTACTAACTTATAATAGAAGTTTAAGGTTATAAAAAGCAAAACTCCACCCGCCCCTAGGCGAAACTATCATAGGAATATTAGAGGAAGGAAAGAAAGGGGATGCATAGCAATTTTTGTTTCGTCCAAAACTAGATTAGCTCATTTAGACAAATCAGATGGGAAGTTTTCACTTCAAATGTGGCCACTCACTTGAACTGAAAATTTACCCTGGAAGAACCAAGTCTCGAACGCCAATTCCTCAGTTTACAAGTTAACCACGCTTCTCCCTTAGCCATGGTAGCAGAACATGAAAGAAGTTTTATAAAGGTTTGTTTAAGGAATGCAATACTGATTCTATGAACTGCCACTAGATGGTAACAGCAAGAGACTGTCTGCTGACCAATTCAAAATAAAACAGGAAGTTGTTAATATGTTTCAAGGTGAGTTTCCGAGAAAGCGACAAATCAAAGATTATTCTGTTCGCAGCCTCAGCTGGACGCCGCAGAGTGTGGAAAAGATAGTTGTGGAGAATTTTGACGTTGAAGGACGCGTGAATAAATAACCTGGGTTTGATTCTCGTGCACAAAAGTTTGGAAATTATAAAAAGAGATTTACATACCATTATTGAAAATCAAGAATAATTTTTTCCTTATACTAATAAGCCATCAAATTAACTCCATCAGAAAACGAAAGACATTTGCGGGGTTTGAATAGTTTCCAAACCGTATAATAGGAATTTTAATTGTCAACAACATATTGAAAATATAAAATTAATAAATCCATTAAATTTTGGTACGAGAGTTGTTAAATCTCAAAAACAGGAAGAGAATTAAAAACGAGAATACGATTTTGATAACTTTAAAAAAACGGGCTAAATTAAATTACATTTGTAATTATAAAATAATTAACGTACAGATGAATTAAAAATAATACAAACTATCAAACCGAAAAAAANAAATTACATTTGTAATTATAAAATAATTAACGTACAGATGAATTAAAAATAATACAAACTATCAAACCGAAAAAAATAATAATAAATATGACTTGCTAGGTCTTGAAAATTAAAAAAAAAAAACCAGAAAATTAAAAAAACTGAACTATAAGAGCAAATAATAAATAGATTAAATAAACTTTACAATGAAAATATCAAGTTGGAAATTGTAAGTACTGAAAATATTTTTTANCAAGTTGGAAATTGTAAGTACTGAAAATATTTTTTTAAAAATGCTCAAAAAATTTAATTAAAATAAAAAATCAAGGAAAGGATTAATTAAAGAATGTATGAAAAAACTAAAGTTGCTAATATTCTCAATAGATAGTCGCTCTGATGTAGGCGTACCCCTTGGAAATCGACCTGTTGTCCAATTGGCTAATGAGTAATGTGAAAGCTTCCCTATTGTCTGGGCTGCCACCTGGAAAGTCAGACGCTGATTTGCCAATGGCGTTCCTTCATTTTGCTGGCGTGTGCGGCTGGAGTTCGCTGTATAAGTGGCTATTTTACTACTGTATTTTCTCTACATGCAGGATTCCGTAATTAATGGGAACTATTCCCACTTACAGACCAATTCTTGAAGCACGTTGTGCGCGTTAAACCCGAAACTAGCGTATCATAAAACGTTCAGTCATTCCTTTGACGAGAAACAAATTCATCCACATATCGTGTCAGCATTCACGTTTTTAAATTTTATTGTTTGTATTACCATGCCGTTTCCAAATTACATTTTATCCCATNCATCGTGTCAGCATTCACGTTTTTAAATTTTATTGTTTGTATTACCATGCCGTTTCCAAATTACATTTTATCCCATAAAAGGGTGATGCATCTCTTCTTCAACCAGACCTAAACATACTACTTTACACTAATGTTTATACAAGATGATTCGTGACGATGGGGCCTAATTGGCGGAGTTTAGTAATCAGCTCAATAAGAGTAAAAATGATATATCAACATTGGTTTGTAACCACAATACTTTAGGCAAATCCGCTAGCGAAACGTTTCAGATCATGAAGTATGTGCATGGCGACGATACCATGGGCCGCAGTGCTGTGTTTAAGTGGTACCAACTTTTTACGCAGGGGAGAGACAGGTTGGAGGATGACAAACGTACTGGTCGGCCACAAACGAGCCGAAATGACCGCAAGACCGACGGAGTTTGCAACGGTGGTGCGTGCCAACCGCACTTAACCGGTAGACGATCTCAGAGCAGCAGTCGCGTGTTAACACAGCACGGCGTGCCATGCATCCTGACGCAAGATCAACATGACGATCGCATGCCCATGCGCAGTGACCTGATAGTAGTGCTGACGACGGTGGGGCGTTTCTCAACCGGATCATAACAGCGGACGCCATGGTGGGGAAAACCTCAACACGACAGACCAAAGGGCAAGGTAATGCTTGAACTATTCTTTGACTACTGGGCATTATTCGCGTGGAACTCATCCCACAAGGAGTAGTTGTAAACATGGCCCTCTACGTGGAGATCCTTCGCCGTCTACGAGGAGAGCGTCCTGAGCTGTGGCGTAGGAGGAGCTGGCTGTTTCTAGACAACGCCCCTGCACATCGCTCTGTGCTTGTCCGATAGGAGCTGGCAAAGCGACAGGTAACCGTGTCGACACAGCCTCCATGCTCACCTGATTTCGCACTATAAGATTTGTTTCTCTTTCCTCGCCTGAAAGCACAGATACGTGAACGTAGATTTCATTTAGATCTTGAGATAATCACTACCAGAAGAGAAGCCGTACAAGGTCTTCCTGGCAATATTTTTCAGCGGTGTTTCCAACAGTTATGCCACAGCTGGCAAATTTACATAGCTGCCAACGGTGACTATTTTGAGGGATGATGTGCATCTGTGTTAAGTGGACGCCGTGGTGCGTGGCTGCCTACACTCTGTGCACCAGCCCACGAACTTATTGACTGTTGTAGTATTTCGTTCTTGTTTGAAAAAAGTTATATTGCAGTTAAAAGAATGTCCTCGTAGTCTCACATATGGGGAAACTGAACATTCTCCTTGTCAAACCAACTTGCCCAGGATGGTGGTCAACTTCACGCGATTGTTTGGGCTGATTGTTAAGGCGCTCGTCACCCGGCAGTAGCCACGCGACGAAGTCATTGGCCACGTCGCATGAACAAGTCGCTCCAGCGTAGACTCGGCTTTAGATTATGTGACAGGTGTGTCTTATTCCTATGCATTTTCAAAGGATAACAACGCCTTCGTTGCAGCGGGCGGTTCTGTCTGTACTTCCACCACCAGGACACGTTCTACAAACACAGTTTTCACAGATAACTGGGAGGGAAATAACGTTTATTATTTGATCATATAATGCNCAGGACACGTTCTACAAACACAGTTTTCACAGATAACTGGGAGGGAAATAACGTTTATTATTTGATCATATAATGCGTTTAGTAATTCAGTAAAAATGTTATGGCGTTGTCCCGTTTCATATACTTAACCTCTTTATTATTAGTAACCCGTCNATTTAGTAATTCAGTAAAAATGTTATGGCGTTGTCCCGTTTCATATACTTAACCTCTTTATTATTAGTAACCCATCCTTCTATTGAAATGCATTTCAGCTAGTGGAGATCGGAGTCATTCCATATTAAAAATCAATCAAATTTTATTAAATGATTCCTTCATAATTATTTTTTCGATAAGTGTTGCAACCTTTGTATGTGTACTTTATATAGATACGCGAATTGTAGATAAAGTTGCACATTAAAAGTTTNGATAAGTGTTGCAACCTTTGTATGTGTACTTTATATAGATACGCGAATTGTAGATAAAGTTGCACATTAAAAGTTTTTTTTCCATACTTTTTGTAATTTCATGTAATGAATTACGTAACGAACCTAGATAACAGGGTCTGGTGTTGTTTTGAAACTGAAAGTACAACGTTTCTATGAATATACTGATCATAAAATGCTTATTGGTTTAAATTTTACATAAACTTTATAATTATACAAACAATACTAAACGTTTTTGAATAGTTCCATTTTTTCTACATTNCTTTAAATTTTACATAAACTTTATAATTATACAAACAATACTAAACGTTTTTGAATAGTTCCATTTTTTCTACATTACAAAGGAGGACATTAACAAAGTTGAAATATTTTCCAATAACACTTTAGTAGGGACTATATGTAGTACTCAAAGAAAATACCAACCTACTCTTTAAATCAGATTAAAAATAATTTCCCGGAATCATAAATACTCCATTTTGGCCCAATATGAGGCCAGATATTTTTATGTAAAAAAAATTATTTAATTCTGGGGAAATTTTATGTATATGCCTTTTAATGCGGTACATATATCAAGTCATTATTTCTTATTATTTTTTGTTTGCTGGTTTGACATGATAAAGAATTTAAGATGTGTTAAATTATATATGAAAGTTCAGAGAATTCGATGTTTAAAAAAGATTCTATAAAATCGGAAAGTGTATCATTAATTCTTTTAACTTCTAGGACGACACACAAAAGTATGAGCACGATAAGTTTGTCCCTCACGGCTAAATTTTAATGTGTGTGGTGTTCATGATTATCTCATTTTTATTTAATTTCACACAACGGCGAAAGTACATCAAGATCTTAAAACAACCTTTAAATAAATTTACAATCTATTACCTACAATTATAAGCCACTCTAACGACAAAATGATAGCTTTTCTCATCTAATTGCAGAATTATTGGAACGTTGTATTTCATATCAGGGATATTATTATGAAAACTTGGATTATCGTTATGAGAACTAATTACAATATAATTAGGTAGATCAGGTTTTATTATTAGTGGTGATCAAAAACTTATAGAACTAGTGTAATAATAACTTACGCCTTTATACTTATTCAAGAACTATGGCAGCGTTGGCCGGGTACTAGGATGGAAAAACATCTTGGTTAAATCACCCGCACTACAGTTAGTTGGAATTGATCTCACGAATGGTCGAGTATACGGCAGGTATTCTACCCCGTGAGACAAAGACGTATGAAATTAAAGAGGCTAAAGAAGGAAACTTATCCCTCAGTTGTAAGCATTTGAGCCTGTGCTAACAGCACGACGGTTTTGGATGGCTAATCGAAGTGACAACTCCCATGCATCTTCACCTTTTCTCTCTGTACATTCCAGTTACTTTTGCTTTCTTGAAATGCTTTCATCGCTTATAACAGCTGACTGTTAACACAGTAAGGTGGTGCAATACAGAGATACATTTAAATATCATATTCCAGTTAATTCATCGAGTCTTTTGTCACCATTAACTAACATATTTGCGTGAAACGTAGGGTTTTTTCCGTAATAGAAAAGGTAAAAAACATACATACGGAAATAAGTCATAGTGAGCTTAACAGCAAATTTATCGATACATATGTGCAGGGCAGGCGCTTCTTGTGATGTTGGTAATAAACTTCCTCCCAGAATGTGGCTACGTTATTCTAATGTCTACATTTTTGTCTCAGAATTTTGAGCATCTCTAGCGCTTGACGGTAAACTTCCAGGCACATGTTCACGAAGTCAAGCATACTACATACATAACTATTTATCCCAACATGAGTTGAAATTCCCGTGTCGGTCAATGTTAAGTTTCACTTAACGACTGTTATACTAATTAATTTCTCCTTCTACTCGTCCGTAATCAAATAAATCTTCCGGCACACTGCATTTTTTGTAAGTAATTTTCGCCTCAATGAAAAATGAATTCAAGTTCTAACTGGTTCTAATTCTTCCCTGTTTTGCGGAATGGTTTAAGTTAAGAGTTCTGTAGTTTATATTATTATTACAATAAATGTATTCTCTACATGTAATTAACTGTGAAATTCCTTCACAAATCCTCTCTCTTCCTGTTCTTATCAGTTTGCATCCTTGCGAATGACTGGATGGCGAGGAAAAAACACTGTAAAGCACAATATGTTTGTAGTACTAGGCAGGTAAACATATTATTTATCTTAGAAATAGCTTTAGTTGCTTGTCGATTCTTTAAGAGCTAACGGGTAATGTATTCGTGACATGACGTATCGACGTAACGACATATCGTANAGTTGCTTGTCGATTCTTTAAGAGCTAACGGGTAATGTATTCGTGACATGACGTATCGACGTAACGACATATCGTATGAAAGTACTCACTGTGATCTAGCATTATTGCATCTGTGCGGAGTATTAACCATCTCAGCACATTTTTACGTTGGAAGTTNTACTCACTGTGATCTAGCATTATTGCATCTGTGCGGAGTATTAACCATCTCAGCACATTTTTACGTTGGAAGTTGTTTGTTTTACCGGCGTCTGGCTGATAACTGCTTTTCTTGGCTCGTGCAGCGGCGACAATGTGCGATGTGCCTGGCAANTTGTTTTACCGGCGTCTGGCTGATAACTGCTTTTCTTGGCTCGTGCAGCGGCGACAATGTGCGATGTGCCTGGCAATGTGACCTGATGTAATGCTGCCTTGTTCTGTGCAGATAAAGAGGGCAAAGACAAGGAGAAAGATAAGTCTCAGGTCCCCCAGTTGGCGGTGCCTAGACTCAGCGTGTGTGCCGATGTGCAGAAAGTGGACAGGAACAAGCTGGCTCAGACAGAGGTAAGCATTACCGGACGATTTGTTGTGTTACGAGATGGTGCATGAAAACAAAATTAAGTAATGTGGTAAGAAGTTCTCACGAACCAAGGTCACTTACTATGGAGGGCGGCCGTCACACACGAAAGAGATGAAGGAGGCTGACGTCCACAATGTTGGAGTGACTGGAATACACTGAGAAAACCAGATTGCAACTTCTGCCACGTTCCCTTCATACATAAGCCCAGGAATTTTATCCGTTAGTTAAGGTGAGTTGAGAGATTTTTGTGGCTCTTAACGAGGACTTGAGAGCCGATAAGGGTAAAATGATGTGAGAACGAAGCAACGTTGGAATGCAAGGGCGGGGAAAATAAGAGATCCCCGAGAAAACCCGCTTACCAGCGGCATCTTCCAGCACGATTCCCACTTGTGATTATCCGTTAGTGATCAAACCCAGGGTAAGTTCTACTTTATATGTAAAGTGGAGACATCTGCACAGAAACTAGTTTATTTTAAGAGTTTGGCAGTAATTAGCATTTTCTCTGTGTGGAGGAGGTATTTGTACTCTCCATTCAACATGTTATGCATTCGAACACCACGAAGAAAAATGTTATGAAGCATTCGGTTGGTGCTCCTAACAAATGCCTCTTTTCGGCAAGAAAATGTGTTATGAAAGTGCGATGTTTTCTTGTAGGATAGTTACACATTCCGAGAGAATTTGACCTCGCCAGTTCTGTTCCTCGTACAATACAGGTGTTTCTGTCAAATATTTTACTTGTTACCCCAGAGCTGCTGCTTCTCATATTCTCAAAATAGACTGCAAGTAAGGGGACAACTGCGGGCGCTTGTCACAACGTATTTGAGTACCAACCTCGAATTTTACTTATCGCAAATTATACTTAAAAATTTCACATTTTGTCTTGAACACTTTTCCGTTAGGGTTACTCCTATAATCAGTTTAATTTATGGCGCAAGTGTCTTTTTCACCATAAACTTATGTGTTGCATTGAAAGGAAAGTTAAACATTCTGGGAGATCACGGCATAATTTAAGAAAATAAAGTTTGCATGGGCCGGGACATGTATCCTATTCCCACATGCTTCCGGCAAAGTGTTAACTGAACTTTCAGCTAAAAATTACTAATACGAAGAAAATATATTTTTTACTGTCTGTAATATTTTTTTTTAAAAACTAATAAACAATGCGCATTGCAACTGGCGTGAAAACATTCTACTCAACACTTGAGCTCAATAAACGTTTCTTTATGCCTACATTTTCCACAGCGCTTCTAAACTGTTATTATCAACAGCCACAGTTGCCGAGATCGGTTGGGTAACGGCTCGTGACCAACATCCAGCAATATTTAATTTATGAGCACCAATGCGCTGTGGAAGAGGTTTGGAAGCCGTTATAATAACGGAGGTTTCGTCATTAGCCTTTCTGTAAATAACCGTGAGACGTCAAACCCCAGACTTTTGCCGTTTTACACTCCAGCAGCGTCTCTTAGGAGCAATCACAAAAGCCAATTGATGCTTCGCGTTAATTCGTGTGGTCCTGTCAAAGGATGAAGATGAATTGGAATGAAGACGAAGTTGGCTAAAGAGTAACGTGCACCCTAAGATATTGTGAACATGAGACGACATTCTGCACCGCATAACAAGTATCACTCCACGAGAAAAAAAAACTAATGATTGTGGGCATTTATGTAGATCGCAGAATATTCAAAGACATTGTTACAGTTATTCGGGCCTGGCCAAGCTCGTGACACGATGGAAGTTAAATTTTTAACAAAATAAAAAGTGGTATTCGATTTTCTAATTATTTACAATACTTGCAGAGATTCGTGTATATTATTTTTCTACAAATATACTTACCACCTAGTCGATTGTACTTACAACAATCACAATTATGTAAATAATCATTACTTTTGTAACAATAATCAATATCGGTTTCATACACAGTAAAAATTCTCATATATGTGAGACTACTTTATAATTTACGTACACTTACAATGTTTCATATTTGCGTATTTAATTTAGAGATATATTTCAGTATTTACGCGATTATCAATACATTGTAAATAGTTATTGTTACATATATGGTCGTAACGACGAAACATACACTTTTGAAAATCTTAATCCTCTGTAAGCTCACTTCTGTACCGTAGTTGTTGGAACCCCAGCTTATAGTGCAAGAAGTTCTGAGTTCCAATCCCTGGTTAGGCTAGGATTCATGCACCACTTTTAGGTGTAAGTTAAGATTTAGTTAAGTTTGCTAGCTGACCAACCTCTCCTCCTCCTACGCTGCCATGGGCTCAGGTAGGCTTTGCATGATCTCTTTCAAATCCAATAACCTTATACTCGTGCTTAATAAAAGTATCTTTCCAAACAGGGGCTCGCATCAATTTTGAGGCCTCTTCCGTTTCTTTCGGCATTCCATGACGTCTATGTACTGCAATGTCAACCAGTAGGCGAATGCTGCTTGAAGGACGGTTATGACTTAATTGTGAAGATCTAGTTATGTGTGATTCTAAAATTGTTTGCCGCAGTCGCTACATGGAGCTTGCTGTGCTGCAGATGTCGCGAGCAAGGTTTTGTTCCATTGTTAAGTTGTACATTTGGCAGAATATTATACCCTAATTTAAAAAATAAACAAAATTTTTAGCAGAGCATAGGAGTAGAACTTACACTGTAAAAATAGATGTAAATTTACAAATACAAATTTTTGGTAATTTTACATATTGTATGTGTAATTTAAAAAAAAAACATTTTCAGTTTGTGTAATTTTACAAAAAAATTCCTTAAGAATCCAGAGATTATTACACGTCTTTGGTGAAAATACATGACTGTATGTCTTAAGGAACATAACGTTGGCGTTAATTTGCACATTTTAAGGTATGCGTAAAAACACACCTACTCCCTGTATTAAAATCTGAAATTGGGTATTTTTACTGCATCATGGTCGTTGTAGGAACACTCAATGTCAATGTAGTTGTACATATTCCATTGTGTAATATTACAATGACCGTGTGTGTGTGTAAACTTGCATTACGTTATGAAGTATCTGTGATCATGTATTTACACATACAAAGCTTCTGTAATTTTACATGTTTTGTGTAATTTGCTAAAAATTGCACAGTATTTGTAATTTTGCATTAATTTTCCTAGGAATTCAAAGATAATTACAAGTAGTTGTTTAAAACATGCGATCTAGCGGTAGGGAGTAGAACTACTTCGAACCCATTTGTGTGTTCAAAAGGAAAACTTAACTCCCTCTGTGGGATATGCTGGTTTTTGCACATAAGTACGTTTTTTTATATCTGAAGCCAATTATTATCCACATTTTGGAGTTAAATTAGTTGAAACCCTGTTACAAAAACGGAGTACAATACCGTGGAAATTGTAAAACTACAAATACATAGTATGTGAATTAGCATGACGCAATTGTAAAAGAACATATACTGGTGGTAACATTGCCTAGTAAAACAGTCAAAATGTACAGAAATTATGTATTTACAACTACAGTGAATCTGTGACTACACTTTTTTGTAAGTTAAGGAAGTTTCATAAACTGTGGTAAAATTACAATTGCGATGTCTGTGTAAATTTACTTGCTATGGGGAAAAAACACACGAATGTTGCAGTTTATTTTCTGCTATATAGTAATTGTAATGTTACAGTTCTTTGTAAAACTAGTTGAACAATGTACATATTATTTTACTAATTTGAAGAGAAAATTTACTTTTTCATCGGGTAAAAAAAACCTTGACATGTGTAGATGTAAAATTACACAGATGTCAGTAGAGACACTGCTGCCACGTACATTTTGTGTAAAATTACACAACTATTATTTCCAGTGCACGATGCATACAATAAATACATAACATAGTCAATTCACGGTTACTTCCAACTTTTCTGAAACCCTGCAAAAGTTCTACTTCCAGGATATTCATCCGCCTCGCGAAAACAAATCTTAAACGAGACTAGAGCATTGCACCAAAGGGACAGCGCATCGCATTCGTGCGCACTCAGTTAATTATATTTTTCATAAGAACGACTTCTACTTAAATAATGCCAACACACCTACAGTTGTCACCAAGAATAATTATGATTCGCCGCGGGGGTGAAGAAGGCCCTGGTCAAGGGGGGCAGGGGTTTAGGAAAACAATAGCCACTCCTCCACGCTGTGCTACATGCCTTACAAAACACACCACCCCTCGCTCGTCGCAGTAGTGACGGACTGTGGACAATGGCGAGTAGCGCGCGGCCCAAGAGGTATAAACAAGTTATACACAGCACAGGGAAGATAAGTCATCAGGAGTGTTGTAGAAGCTTGTGGTGAAAAGCCAAGGAATAAATATTTGTTGGTTCCTATTAACAAAGCTACAGAGAGAGCTGCAAAGTACACGGGAGTAAGTAAGGCGTGTATAGAAAGAATTCGCAAACAAAGCAGAGAGAGACCTGGCGAGCCTCAAACAACTCCAGGAATGCGAAGGTATGGACACAATGCTTACACTGTTCACTGTATTTGCTATTATAGGTTCCNCACAATGCTTACACTGTTCACTGTATTTGCTATTATGGGTTCAGACTACCTGCAATTATTATGTGCAATCGAGTCCTCAAAACGGGCGGACTCTAAGGCGAACTCTCGCTCACTCCTTACTAGCTTCGTAACCTATACCCACAAGGCGCTCAACTTGAATGCTCTCTCTCTGGTGGCGACTCGCCTGCACGTGACTTTCAGCAGTGAACATATTTATTTTAAAGGCACACTAATAAGAAGAAAATACGATATGTTTCTGAAGACAACTCTTAAGTGTATGTATACAAAAATCTGTAGCTGAAACTGTTTCTGAAAGTACCCGTTTTAGCAATTTTTACGTCAAACATAATTCTTGGAGTTTTGAATGAGAACTTTATAGATGGTGTTTGGACGCTACTACAAAATATACAGCTGTTTTGGAATCATGTGTTTTTTACCAAACCCTTGTAATGCACTTCATGCGCCAGCCAGCCAGAGCCCTTATTACATCTGCAATGTAATGAATTTATGTTAATTTTTAGTCACTTTGACAGATGCAGATAAGTACCTCACGTAACAGCATCAAAGGCAGGATTTATTTTCTTGACTGAACGGGTATGCTTTTAAAACATTGCACCAATAGTAAAGTGTCATTCGTGATCTTTCAGTAATATATGCAAGTAATATTTCCAGTCAACCAAACCATTCAACAGATTTTATTTAAAAACTGTAAATTTGGTGCAGTCTTCATAATTACGTAACTGCAAATTGTAATGAACATGTTGAAGCGACTCGTTATTATATTTGAATATTAGAAGTTTCTGTTAAAATTTACTAAATATGAAATTTCCATATTGATGTAAATTGCGCAATTGGCAGTACAAAAAAAATATATATATATACACAAAATAAAAATATATATTATATATTATTACAATATATTACTATATATATTATATATTAATATTATATATATATAATTTTTAAACCCAAAAATTATTTATAGTACTTTTACACATACAGTTTGTGTTGCTATAGTCGCACATCGAAACTTAGCTTAAAACATAATTTTTTTAAGAAAAGAACTTTGATATTTTGTTTTATTTACCTATATCAAACAAAGAAATATGATAATAAATCAGAGTATTTTTAAAAGAACAAATAAACAGGGAAGTTAAATTTGTTCATTCTTGCATTTACTTATTGTTCAGAAGCTTTAGGACATGCATTAGCGGTATACATTTATATTTTTACTAGCTCTGCCTGCGGCTCCGCTCGAGTAGACTGCAGAATTATTGTTTAAGTTATTTTTTAAATAAAGTCCATGCTTTTTATATTTTTTCGTGACAATGTCTGCACTTGCTTTTCAATTTCAATGAGTGCAAGTTGAAAAACTTCGACATTGAATGTTGCTCGCGTGGTTATAGTAACAAACTTATAGAGAGAAATAACGGTATTTTTTAGTAGACAGACACTGATCATAAACACAGAACATAGCACTAACGATGTCATTTTTTGGTGCTAGAATCGCTCGTTTACATAGCCACTGGTCGTCATTTATATTTCTTTGTAGATCTGGGTAAACGCTAGCAATCACTTCCGTATCACTCTGCACCAAATTACTGAAATCCCCCGTTAGTGACACACAGCCCTCGGTATGTGTTTCTAATCGCCCATCTCCAATTTTTAATAGCGTATCAGCATAATGTCCTGTATCAACGTCATTGTAGAGGTGCACTTTTATTTGTCGTCAAGCTGAATTTCTTGACATTTGCCCATAAGCTTGACGACTTGATACAGGCTTTGATTTCATCTGCAGGTGTGCCCCTCTGAATCACCGGTATAGTTTTGCGGAAGTTACCAGTCAGTAATACAACCATTCCTCCCATAATGTCTGTATTGTTTCGTATAGCCCGGAAAGTTCGGTTTAGGGCCTCTATCGCTTTTTTGTGTGACATTGTACTTTCGTCCCGCACTAACAACTTACATTGACGCAGCATTGTACCCCGAGCGCTATTGTTACTAAAAAAATTTTCCTAGGGAATTAGATATTTTTTCGGGATAAAAAGTAGCCTATGTCACTTCCCGGCCCTCCAAATATCTCCGTACAAAAAAAAATCACATCGATCCGTTGTGACGTGAAAAAACAAACAAACAAACAAACAAACAAAACACAATTTCGCATTTATAATATTAGTTAGGATATTGTGTAAAGTGCCTAAATATAAGTTTATGTATAAATAGTCTTGTTATATCAGGCTAAAAATAACTACGAAAATTGTAATCGATAACTTTCACAGGCGTGTGATAAGGGACACTATTAGAGAATTTTACGTCGTAAAGAAAATCGTACTAACTGTAGGCAAACTTATGCCAGTTCTGCGTTAAAAGATTGGGTGGAATTAGAGTCAGTCGTCTCTACGAAGAATGCTCAAAGACATGGGTTTTTTTGTGGAAAGATGACAAAAGAAGCGGGTGTTTCTTGTTGAAAAAGCTGACATCGTCGTGTGAAGAGAAGGCAGGAACAGGAGGAATTGAAGAAGAGTATACTGGAAGAACGACTGCCTCGTGGAGTTAACAGTAGATGCATTCTTAATCAAACTGGATAGTGACAGTGAATACACAGATGATAAAAGGGAAAAAATTCACACCATGACAGCTGCAGTGAGCAAGAAATTTTTAGTGAATATGATAGCGAAAGCTCTTGTTTAGCTCAGCCATTGTAAATTATGAAACTAGATTATATCTTGCTGATACGTGTACTCTGCAGTGTCATTAATTTGTTTTGCTTAATCAGTTTTTAATTAGTGAGCTATGAATAGTTTCACTTTTCCCTACGCTTCCTCAAAAAACAGTGAATAAACATTGTTAATAAGGCTATTTTTAGACATTTTCGAAGTATGTGTTATCAGTTTGTAAAATTTCTATCCCCCTTTATTTGTACTTATACTATTACATACATTATCTTTCTTTTATATTTACTTATACTATTACATACATTCTTTTTTTGTCTACGCAACTTCAATCAAGAATGTTACATGGTATCATTTGAACAATTAATAGTTTTAATTCTGAATACTTGTAAATAAGTAAGTAGATTTAAGCTGAACATGTCAGTATCTTTTGCCTTATTTTGACTTTTTGTTCCCCACACCATTATCTTGGTATCACTGCTCATTCTTGTAGTCACTATGTACCTTAACATATGCTCATGTCTTGTTCAGTAATACTTGGTTACTTCCGAATACTTGTACCTCAGTATTTTTCATTAGTTATGCTTATTTGTCACGACATAATCTTGGGTCTTTTATGGTTTAATATTATCATCATGTCCTAATAATATACTATCAAACTGTGTTAAATTGTTAATTAATTTTTGTAATTATAGTACTTGTAAATTGGTGATTGTTAACTGATTATGCCACTGCAATTTTTAAATTTTGTGTTTTGGAGGTCTAATGATTTTTTTATTTCTATTCATCGTCCTTTGTCTATTCATTCTACGGTGAGAAATTTTAAAGTTTTCTAATATAACATTTGTAAATTAGTGTTGTTAACTATTTATGTTATTAAATTATTTTCATTTGTTTGACTTCCGGAAGTTGCTTCTTGTAAAAAGTATTCAGTTCACAGAGGCTATCGCAGCATGTGAAGGGCCGCGGGTGAGGCAGTTCGCCGGTCACCACTGCGATCAGGGTTCGGCTCCTGGCGATGTCAACCGGGATTTTGCATTTGCATGTGGCAATCGTGGTTTATGGATTATCTCTGGAGTTTCCCGTTTCTCCTACCTTTGCGTTCAGTGGTTGAAAAGGAAAACACATACTTAATTGCACCAACAGAAAATAAAGACAAAATAAACAAATTACATACAGTAAGATTGCTTGAAACTCTAAATCAGTTAGGTGTTGGAAACTTGAAGATTTTAATTATATGTGGACTATTTTTAAGTTCGCTTTTCAGGAATATTATACTGACTGGCGAACAAATATGTTAACTAACTTCGTAACGATATGTCTATCGCTTGTATCATCAACCCCTGCAAACCAGATTTTCGCACAATTGTCTCGCTTACTGGTTTTTAATGTTAATGCGTAATTTTAAATAAAATTATGCAATTACAGTTAAACTACTTCTTAATTTATGTTAAATTGCTTTTTGCTGGTAGCACTTGATACTAAATAAAATATTTTGTCAAACTGAGTAAAAATATGACTTATTCATTTTTAGTACTGACTATGACATTAAGAGTATCACCACTCACCTTTGTAATAATTTCGTATTCATGCCAATACATTTTTAAAGACGTGTAGCTGAAAAAGTTAATACATTCACTCTTTGCCCGGGACTTAAACCCAGAACATCTAGCTGGCGCACAACAAACTATGCTATAAAACCAAAATGTCGGCGATAGACGCGTTGATGTACCTTTCAAACTCTTATGTTTGAAGTGGTCAGTCAAATGTTTGCAGGATGAGTAGTATGTTGTTCAACGGATGGGTCAGTTGAGGGGGAGGGATGCGACAGGCTGAACCCCTGGGTTTGCGAGAGGAGCCGGAGGGAACTATGACTAGGGAGACCAGCCCTCACAATGTTTAACGCCAACAGTATTTCCTCCGTTTTTTATTAATAGTAATTACAAATAAAATATAATGTATTAATAAAATATAAGTTAAAAGTTTAATTTAATAAAAAATAAGGCATTTTCTTTTTAACACAAGTATAAAACGCTTGCGATACATGGCATAGTTAGTAAACAACCAAGCACGTTATACGTGGGGTGATTTTTCAAAAGTTTGTTTCAGAAAATGTGAAGAAACCACGAAAAGTCTATAGGAAGCAAGTATCTAAGCTACAGCTATTTCGATTTTGTTGACTTTCAAAATATTCAGGAAGTTTTCAAAAATCGTCCAAACACTATCCAATACTAAAATTACTTCTGCTCCATTTTTAGTACATTGTTTCTGTTCCTGTCGTTTTTTCAGTATACCGGCTACTCTTATACTTCATTGTTTCGGTGTTGGTCTACGATACATTTCTCTCCTACGATGAACAAACACCCTCGGGTTCGAACAAACAAAATTGCATCAAAATGCTTGTATCGGTCAGTTATTTACCTCTGAATTCAATGGTTGTATTCGTTTGTCTGTAAAACACACTAGTTACTCACTTGAGCCACTCATCACTCGCCCTCTGCTACGCCCATCGAGAGTGTGCAGGCACTTGTATGGCATGCCTTTTTTTTACCTGTGTGCATAGTGAGACGGAAAAATGTATCTACGAGTAGTAATCAATCTATTTAATGCAGTGAGGTTGGTTAAGCTGAAATCACGACGCGAGATGCGCCATGGAGGTGGTAGCGGTCTGGAAGACGAGTCGTTCGCGCGTTTTCTTGCGTGATGTTAATGGTGGGCAACTCACTGAAAGCAGTGGTAGCGCTTCAAATCCGAAGAGAGACGATGGAAGCAGTCACAGTGACTATGAACGTTCACCTCTAAAATGGTCGATGTGTCCATTTTAGTCACAGAGTTTGGTTAAAAAAACATTAGACAATAATTTTTTGACGATTATCATGTCCGAGGGGGGAGTGATATCGATAAACGAAAAGTAACATTGAAGTCGTGCTGGAGCATGTAGCGAAGAAAAGAAAAGGTATAGCCGTTTTCAAAAGCCACAAACATACAATACACACATGCCACATAAACAACATACAATAGCCAAGTTACACGAGGCAAGAGAAAAGTGTTATAACGGTTACTATTTGCATTTACAGCACTTGGCAAATGAAACAGCTAAATATATCGGGCTTGTGAACTTCAAACCGCCCATAAATTCCATTGAACGTTTTATAAATATACTTTGGAATAATGCCTCACCACATAACTATACTCCGAACAAAGAACGATAGTAAAAAATAAAAGGAGATACTAGGGATTATCGTAAGTGCCGCGGCGTATATTATTCTCCTGGGCGTCGGAGCAGAGATGGCAGTAGTTCACGAGAGACGACACATTGGTGCAAGTGAACTGATTTTAAGTATTAGACTGTGTAATTTTTGTTAACAAGGCTGATTTAATTATTCAGTTAATAAAAGTAATTATTTGCATTGAAGATCGCAGTGTAGTTGGTGGCAGTATACACGATGAATCTAAATTAGACTTAGACCGACAAACTTCGGCTGCAGGTTAATCACAAAAAAAGGTGAAAACATATATAAGACCTATGGTCTAAAGTAAATGCTAAGGGCGGTATTTAGTTGTATCAGAAGCACTGTACATGGAACACTGAGTGTCTGGATAATGTGTTAATTGTGACAGACGGGTTAGTAATCCAATTTTTTAATCCCAAGTATGCTACAACGTAATAGTAACCGTGATTATCTCTAAATAGTATAAAACAAAGTCGCTTATCTGCGTTTGTCTGTGTATTCGCTTAGTACTTCTGAACTACTTGATGGATATTGATGCGGTTTACAACATCATTTAGAAAATTTATTGAGGAAGGTTTTGGTGTATAATACATTTATATTGAATGTAAGGATAGTAGATAAATGTCTAGCCGTTTGTAATCAAGTCGTAAAAAACTGCTTTTATGGCGTTTACATGGCTTGCGCTGACTAAACCATAAGAGATACATCAAATGAATTTACTGCAGAATTGTAGCTCTCAAAAAGGTCTACAGAAAATTCCACGATAGCATATGTTTATATTTTAAGGATGACTCACAGTAACCATGTTTCTCTTTCAAAGTATCGCTGTAAAAACTAAAGCCGGGCCAGTTCGCTAGTTTCCAATAAATAATTTTATGGCAGCGGCAGACGGGCGTTGTGGTGTTTACATATATTTGTTATGTTACACATTATCCAGCCATTCAATGTTACATCTTAAAAATTGTATCCAATATTTGTAATAAATTAGTGTTTCAGGTCCAACTGCAAAGCTGTATACCGCCCTCAGGATTCACTTTAGACCATATGGCGTATACATGTTTTCATCGTATTTTTCATGAATAACCTGCAACCGAAGTTTGTCGGTGTAATTTAGATACACTCTCTGTACTATTGTAAATAAATTAGGAAATTATATCTGGCTTATTTATTTGATTGAGACCTCTGGCCCTTGCGAATGTGACCTTGCCCACGCGCATTTAACATTATGTAACCACGGAGAGCAGCGCCATGTTTGAGGGAACAGCTATTTTTTAAACGTTTTGTGATTTAGCGAGTGTGGGAAAAATCGACAACTTAAGTTTATCATATCAGTATGAACAAATCCCACAGCCCCTAATTCCTGACAAACCTATATGGCTACATTCACTTCCAGCTAAATACTTAACTGCGTCATTATACCCACATCTTCACTTAGTGTATCCTTAATTCACCATATTCCAGGTCTCTGGCATGTGTGAGACAGGATAGGGTGGTATCTCTCACCATTGAATCCAGTCTTCATAAGTAGCAAAGTTGTAGGATACATTTTGGATGACACTGCATTTTATATTAACCCATGCTTTCAAATTCATAGAAGTCTTTAGGTTTTAAGGTTGGGCCAACCTAGTTAACATAAGGTACGTAATTAAATTTCCATAAGTTCTTAGTGTGTTATGGGATACCTTGTAAAGGTTCATGCACGAATAAACTCCATATGTTAGTATTGTGCACAATCCTGGTGAATTCGTGAGTTCATGTGCAGACGGGCAATACTTAAAACACTTGGGGTATTTTTGCTACTTTTCGATTTAGACGTAGTTCACTGGGTCTCTGAGTGAATAATGGACGCGTGACTTCCCAGAAAGAGACATAAATGATTCTTGTAGAAACAGGGACGCATGAACGTCGGCACCGTCCACTAAAATCTAGGGATTTTTTNTTTTTTTTTTTTTTTTTTTTTTTTTTTTTTTTTTTTTGCCGTTTGCCTCGGGTGCAAGTCGGAAGTGCAGAGGGAAGTAGTGAGAGGGCTTGTGTGCGACAGTTCTCAATCATCGAGTTCGACCCGGAGACGTTCCGGATCCTGCTGGACTACCTGCACACGGGATCGTGCCCGCTGACGTGCTCCAACATCCCGGGGCTCATCTGCGCGGCCGAGCACTACGACCTGCCCGAGCTGCTGCAGGCCTGCTTCCACCACGCCAAGCAGTTCCTCAGGATCGAGGTGGTGAGTACGATGGAGATTAATACGTAGTATATGCTCCCTTCGTGGTTACTTCCAACTTTTCTGAAGCCCTGTTAAAGTTCTGCTTTCAGGAAATTCCTCCGTCTCGAGCAAACAAAGCGGGATAGCGCACCGCATTTCTGAACACTCAGTTTTATAATATTTTGCATGAGCACTATTTCTTACAGGTCGTTACCAACACACACATTTTCTCTCTGTTTTTATTCACGTTAATTATAAATCAAATATAAGTAAAAGTACAATTTAATAACAAATAAGAAAATTGTTATACTAACGGAAGTATAAAATACTTGTGTTACCTGGCATATTTAGGAAACAAACAAACACACGTCATGCATGGAGTCATTTTTCACAGGTTTGAATCAAAATCTGTGAAGATATCGTGAATAGACTGAGCACAGTCTTGGAAACTAGCAGCTCCAAAACAATTAGAGGTTACCGTGGTGTAGTAGTCAGAATACTCGCTTCCCATCAAGGCGAGCCGGAATCGATTCCCGGTGGGGTCACCCGGATTTTCGCGTGTGGGGGAACGTAGCGGACGTTGACATTGGTCAGCGGGTTTCCTCAGGGCACTCCTGTTTCCTTCGCCCTTGCATTCCGCCGCTGCCCCATTCGCATCTTATTTTCACTCTCACCGGCGCTCAAGACCTCGATGTTAAGCGCCGACAGAAACCTTCCAAATCAAGAGGTTCGACTGGAAAAGTGTTGCTGCAGATTTTTAAGTTCTGTTAAAATTTCAACGTGGTTAACCATGCAGGGGAAAATAACTGTAGATTTACAGTTATATTTCTTTACACTTTTTGAATCAAACTTTTGAAAAATCCTCTCATTTAAGGCGTGTTTGTTTTTCTCCTTAATATGTCGTGTAACGCAAGCGGTTTTACTTCTGTTAACATAAAAGTATATTATTTTTAATTAAACTGGAATTTTACTTAGATTTTATACATAAACTATAATATTTCATTTGTAGTTAATACGAATAAAAATAGGGATAATATAAGTGTGTTCGTAATACCTAGTAACAAATACTTATCGTGCAAAATATTGTTAAAGTGAGTGAGCGCACATGCGGCACGCTGTCCCTTTGCTGTAATTTTCTAGACTTAGTAAAGTTTTGTTTGCAAGAGGCGGAGGAATAGCCTGGAAGAAGAACTTTAGCAGGGCTTCAGAAAATTGGAAATAATCATGAATTGACTACATTTATGCAGTGATTTCGCCCAAAAATATTTGCACATAATGAAGTTAGTGAGAACGTATAGTGTTACAGATGGAAAAGTTGAATTTGATGTGAATTTATGATGTTACAACTGGCAGTTAGGGCCCCAAGACAAGAATTTCAATATGAATAAATTCCCATGTATGGTGATGGTCACAATTGATGAAGGTTCTTATGTCTGGCTGGCTGGCTGGGTTTAATACTGATCACAGTATGAGGGTGCAATGACTGGCACATGTGGGGGACAAGCCCAAATGGGAGTAGGGCCATGATGAAATATTGAAAGAAACTAACGCATGGATGATGATGGAAAATAATATTATTTCTCTACAGAGCCCAGTGGGACTTCACTCGATCCTATTCCCAGGTTGTGTGGTAGAAATCGGTATTGGGTAGGGGGATGTCCCTCTCCGCAAGTGTCGGGATACGTATTCTCTGATGACATACGCAACTTGATGTGAGATGTCTGGGCAAGCAACCATATTGTAATGGGCACAACTGGAGGGGGAGTTCCTGCTCTGAAGTGGATGGGGCTACCTATGTTCACTCCGGTCGCTCACCATAGGTTGAAGAATTGGTTTCTGAAAACCCACAAGTGCCATGGAAAATTAGGAGTACGAGGTAATCAGTTGGCCTCACCAAGAGGTTCTCTTTGGTGTTCGATCATAGGGTTGGACTCTTGCTGATAGTGGTTAACTCTGTATGCTGAGAAGGTCTAGAGAGATTCCTTCTCTCGAAGAAAGGCTGGGCGGTGAGCAACTGCTCCGGTTGTGTCCTGGCCAGACAACACTAAGGGTATGGACAGCACCCTACGCCTAGACCACAAGTTTATTAACTGAGGGAGAGGATCTCAGTGCCTTGTTGAAAGGTGGAACTTGGTGAACTTGTGAACCAGAATGGAGCCATACTTCTGGTCAATTCAGGTGCTAAGCTGGGATACCTGTGTTGATCAAGCATACTTCGATCACCCGCCCATAGGAGGGCCGTCATGCCCAAAAATAATGGCCTAACAGCTGGTGCTTAAGGGCACTGCCTACCGGCTGGCAGCTGCGAAATTTAAATAGGAAATCCCAAGTTAAAAAATTTCACCTCCGTGCATTAATTTTAAATATAGGTGTTTCAAACAAAATGTATTTGTTGTGTATTGTGTTCATCTATAATCAGGTTATGTAGTCGGTTAATTGTGTAGGTGGGCAACAACCGTCAAGCGAGGTTTAAAATACTGTGTGTGGTCCAAGGTCCACAAAAATGGCCAGAATTGGAGCTATAGGCAAGTTTGCCCCAGAGAAGGAGTCGTGGAACTCGTATCGCGAACGTCTAGAGTTATATTGCATCGCGAACAACATCAAGGATGACGAAGCCAAGTGGGTGTTTTATACAGTATGCGAACCAGAGTTTTACTGTCTGGTTACTTCACTATTGTCACCAAAATCTACCAATGCGGTACTTCTGGCGGAAGTGTTCACGAAGTTAACGAATCACTCCCACCCGAAGCCCAATGAAATCGTTGAAACTTTTAAGTTCCTGAAGAGTGTGCAAAAATAAAGGTAAACAATTGCTGTGTATATTGCAGAGCTGCGACGACTAAGCAAACACTGCAATTTTCCAAATTTGGATCGCATATTACGAGACCGTCTGGTTTGTGGAGTTCGGGATAAAGCTGTATGTACAACAGGCTCTCCTCGTTAAGGATAAATTGACTATACAAGAGGCCGTGGACATCGCGATGGCAACGGAAGCGACAGGAAAGAACATGGCGGACTTGCGAGACAATAAATTGATGGAGGAAAATGTGCACAAAATGAACAATGCAGTCGTGAGAAATGTGAACGGGAGAGGCTAGGTAAAGTCGAACAGTGTATCAGTTGACAGGCAAAAGAAGGAAATAAGGGAAAGGAATCAGCTATGTTGGCAGTGCAATGGTAATCAAGCAATCGATAAATGCTGGCATGCAAATACAGTGTGCCATTTTTGCAAAAATAAAGGACACCTTAACCGGGCGTGCATAACAGAAAAAAAAAACAGTAGACAGGTACGAGTGCGAGGGAACTTGAAACGAACTGGTGCAACACACAAAGTGCAGCATTTTGAAGTGGTTGTTGCAAGGTCAGAATACACTTTGTACAGTATCCAGGAGCAACACTTAAGAAGCCATGGTGCATCGAAGTGCTGTTGAATAGACGACTGGTGAGCATGGAGTTGGCACTGGGGCGGGCCGTTCCATTATCAGCTAGCACACGTACAAGTTTCTGTGGCCCATTAATCCACCTTCGAAAAAGGGAAGCATGGTATTGCGTACATGGTCCAGTGAACATTTAGAAAGTTGGGGGGTCAAGGAAGTAGCAGTGCAACTTAAGGGACGTACGGCAGTTACGCTGGAGTTAGTTGTGGTGCAAGGAAGAGGGTCAAACTTGTTGGGACGTGACTGGTTCGAGCCACTTGGAATTAAATTGGTTGGGTTAAACAACGTTCAGGAAGACATGGTAGAGTGGGCCCACAGGTCACCATTTAAGTCCCACAAGACTGCATTCCTGTGTTTAAAAAGGGCTGACCAGTACCCTTTGCAATAAGAGACAAGGTAAGTCAGGAAATAGAGAGATTGGTGCAGTGGGGGGTTTATGAACCAGTAAATTTTTCAGAATGGGCAACGCTTGTAGTAGGGGAGACCGGGGCAAGATGACTATGTTAACAATTTTTGTTGTTTATTAATTTATTTTTAAGGATAATAAAATTAATTTTACATGAACTGTTAGAGTAGTCCTTTGCGGTATTAAATATATTACCATTTAATTTTTCAAATAAAATAAATAAAGGACAATTTTATTTTTTCATAACCTTATCAAATTGTCATCTTGCCCCAATACTGGGGCAAGATGACTTTGGCCTTGGGGCAAGATGACAACACTGAAAAAGGTTGAACATATTTTATCTTTTGAATATGTTACATGGTTTAACAAATGATAACTGTGTTTTTACATCTTACAAAGTATCAAACTAAGCATATTGCATTGTAACGTAATGCTGAAGTGTTTAGTTGTGCAGCTAACATAAGTCACAAATAAAAATGCCATTTTCATAATTGGAACATTCCTCATGCCACCACTGTTGGCATTTACAGCACTGGATCCATTCTTCTGTTGGAGGGTCACAATATTCCTCTTCACAAGCAGGACATCTTATAACACCATCCTTTGAAGTTGATGCAACTGGACTGTTTGGCCTGGATTTTATAGACTTAGGCCTACAGGAACTTAGTTTGAGTTTTTTTACTCCGTTTTTAGCTTCACGAGTTTCTTTTCTCTGTTTTTTTTAACGTTCCTGTTCTTCCTTCTGCTTTTCCCTTTGTTCTAACATTTCTTTGACGGGTGTGCTTGTAAGAATGCTTGAGCTCAGTTTTTTGCTTTTTCTTTTTTTCTCACATTGTTTTGCTTTAGGCAATGGTTTGAAATCAAAAACACTAACAGGCTTCTTTGGTGCATCGGAATCAGCATTTGCCATAAGTTCTGGTTCTTCTGGAGGGTTTATATGTTGGTTTTCTACTACCAGGGTCTGAGGACTAGCACTATTATTCTCAGTTTCATCGCCAACAACATCATGGTCAGTAGTTTTTGCAGCAGCAAAGTCATGTTCGCTAAACACAAGAGGATTATAAGGCTCGATCCCACATTCTTTAAACCCATTAACGGCATTTCCAACTGTAGCTGCTTTGAAGTAAGCGGTGCTTAAAAGCTCACCAATATTTTTGTCTGTGATAGCTTGTCCTGGATGAGTGACCATAAAGTTGTCACATGCTTGGCTATAGTAGGTTTTTAATTGGCCAAAAAATGACACATCAAGGGGCTGGAGACGATGTGAAGTGTGGGCGGCAACCCAACCATGATGATGTTTTTCTCTCTGCAATATAAGATAGCCTCCAAAGTTATGTGAGTTTTGTGATTGTCAATAATCAACAGAGCAGGAGATTCTTTGCTTGGTTTCACGTAAAGATAAAAGTGCTTCAAAAAAGAGGAAAAGGTGCCCTCATTGCTCCAGCCGTTATCACTACAGTGGCCTACAGTTCCTGGTGGGGCTCTCTCTACAAGTTCAGGAAGCATTCGTTTTCTGGCAAAAATCAGAAAAGGTGGCAGGTAAAAGCCAGTAGCGCTAATGCAACTAATTATTGTTACATTCCTTCCTCTCTCTGTTGAAACAATTTAGAAACCCTTCTAGATCCTGTAGGACTGACAACCATGGGTAGCTTATTAGGCACAGTAGACAGACCTGACTCATCTGCATTGTAGATTGAAGAAGCAGGGAATTTATATTTTTCCCGTTGCTCCCTTAAAATGTTGAAAAACCTGTCTACACTTGATTTATTGAAACCCATTGCTCTGGCAATCGATGTTGCTTCTGGTTTGCGTACACTAAATTTATGTTTCTTCATAAAATTAGCCAGCCAATCTTCTCCCGCCATCTTTGTATCTTTGTTGAACGGATGCGAAATACCACATTCCTCAGCAAAGTCAAAAACCAGTCTTCTACACTGTTTCTTTGTTAAGCCAAATAACATTTTGTCCATTGCTGTGAAGTAGGATTTTAAATATTCTTGCTGTGCAGCACTGAAGACTTCTCTAAATCTCCCTCCATGAACCGGCATCTCCTGAAATAAAAATTAGCATTCTAGTGAAAAAAGTTTCAGGACTCAGATTTTACAAATTTGAATACAGACTTAATAACAGTATTTAAAAAAAGAGATTAGGTCAATTAATTACTAGGTTTAAATTAATATTTTTCTTAAAGCCTATTAAAATTTATATTATTTATCCTTACATTTTCATTTTTTTTCAAGCGGTGACGAAGTGTAGCTTTAGGTACGTTAAACGCATTTGCAGCTACCAAGCAGCTCATACGTCCTTTAACATTTTCTAGAGCAGAGGCCATATATTCTTTGCTGCATGCTCCTCTTGAGGATTTCTTCTCATAGTGTCTAACCATATCTGAAATATAATTATATATATCATTAATAAACAATTCTAATTAAGTATTAATTAACTATAAAAATATGCCTTTAAACTAATTAAATAAAACATTTATTAATTTAGTGTATTGGTATATTGTTAACTAATACTTAATTAAGCCAACACAACAGCTCCGGCATCATAATCAGAGTTAGTTTAATAAATTCCGAAACACGGGGCAAGATGACCAGCTCGTCATCGTGCCCCCTTCATCTTGCCCCGGACTGCCTGTTTAAAAATATTCGTTTTCATTGCCATGAAAGAAGGCGATTAATTGACATTTATTCGTGGTAATAGGTAGTATTTAAACTAAGTTACTCATAAATATTAAAGAGAAACAAAATATCTTACCTGTATCTGTAGCAGAGCTTATTTACGCATGCAACAAAGTTATATCGTGGCAGCGGTAAACAATCAAAGCTTCACAACTAACACAAAAATGGCGATTTCAGCATCTCTATACTATTTTTTAACGAACGGTTGACAGAAGAGCCAGTAGTGTCTGGTTGATGCTTTCACCTAGTGGAAAATTGAACAAATAAGACATTCGTCATCTTTCCCCGCTCTTCATCTTGCCGCGGTCTCCCCTACCCATATTAAAAAAAAATGTCACAATTCGGCTGTGTGGGAATTATAAGGGAACAGCAAAAAGTTTATGTGCCACTTGTGTGTATCCACTGCCCACAGTTAACGAGGCATTATCAGTAATGGAGGGAGAACAACTCTTCAACAAGCTTGATTTGGAAGAAGCGTATTTTCAGGTAGCAGTAGATGATACAACAGCCGAGCTGCTTTCTTTTAAAACTATGAAAGGTCTTTTTAAGTTCAAGAGGTTGCCATTCGGGGTTAGCAGTGGTTCGGCAATATTCCAAAAGTTAATGGATACTCTGCTTGCTGGCATACCAGGAACGGTAGTAGGCATATTGCTTGATGATATACTGTTATCGAGAGGAGAGGATTAAGAGCTCTGGAGTCGGGTGCATTAAGTTCTAGAAAGGCTGCAATGTGCAGGACTCAGACTGAAGGTAACCAATGCGAATTTGGAATGGATTCTGTGGTGTTCCTGGAACACAGAATCGACAGGATAGGCATCCATCCTTTGTCCAGTAAGGCGGAAGCTGTGTGTGATACACCAGAACCTAAAAACAAAAAGGAGCTTAAGGCCTTTCTCGGACTTTTGAACTTCTACGAGAGATCCCTCTACAACAAGGCAGAAGTGTTTGAGCCGCTGCACCGATTGTTAGATGCAAATTCTCCATGGCATTGGACGGAAGCACACAGTAAGGCATTTCAAGACACCAAGCCGCTACTGCAGCCAGAGCAGGCACTGATCCATTACGACCTCAATAAGCCCGTAATTTTGACATGTGATATCTTAGAGTATGGGGTAGGAGCGATACTGGCCCAAGACTTGGGTGATGGAAGGGAAGCCCCAATAGCATTTGGCTGTAGAACCTTACAGAAGAGCGAGCNATAGCATTTGGCTGTAGAACCTTACAGAAGAGCGAGCGGAACTATGCACAGGTGGACAAAGAAGTCCTGGCTGTGGTTTTTGGAGTAAGCAAGTTCAAACAATATGTGATTGGTAGAAAATGTTCAATATAGTTACGGGTCATAAACCTTTCTTGCGGCTGCTCCATCCCAAGCAGTCCCTTCCAGATACAATATCCCCTCGGTTGTTGCGATGGAGTCATGTTGGGGATGTATGATTTCGAGTTGGAATATAGGCCAAGACACCAGATACAACATGCAGATGCTCTCAGCAGGCTTCCGTTCCAAACACCAGAGTTCGAGGTAACATCACCAAGTGACATTCTCATGTTGGAAGAGTCAACAGAGGTGTTGGTAGAACAAGGCAAAATAGCGGCAGAAGCAGGTAAGGACCCATTACTGTCTAAGGTTCTGGAGTAAAAGGCAAGTGAATAGCCAGCAAAAGTGGCTGTGGAAATGTAGCCATATTTTGTGCGCAGTCAGGAACTGTCTACACATTAGTGTTTGTTGTGGGGAAACAGAGTTGTGATTCCATCGCAGCTGTGTTCAGAGGTGAAGAATCTACTGCATGCTCAACATAATGGGGTAGTGCATATGAAAGCAGGGACCCGAAGCTATTTCTGGTGGCCGAAACTGGATGTGGTCATCGAGCAGGCAGTAAAAGAATGCAACATTTGCCAGCAGTGACAAAATAACCCACCTAAAGTGAAAATGATTGCCTGGCCAAAACCAGCGAAACCGTGGTCACTGTTCTACATTGATTTTGAGGCCCATTTCAAGGTTCTACCTTTCTAATAGTTATTGACGCCTTTTCCAAATGGCCTGAGGTCAGGCGGGTTGGAAGTATGTCTGCCATATCAGTTATTCAGGAGCTGCACAATATGTTAAGTTTCCATGGGCTGCCATGTGTCATTATAGCAGACAATGGGACTGCATTCAAATCTCAATAAATGGCAGGGTTTGTGAAGAATAATGGTATAGAAATGTTTTTTTTTTCTCCCCCGCACCCTCCTTTTAGTAATGGGTTGGCCGAAAGAACTGTACAAACAGTGAAGCAGAAGTTACGAAAAGTTATTGAAGGTGACTGGCGGACACGGTTGATACTAATGCTATTAGCTTGGCGGACAACCCAACGACATTGGGAAAATAATACCTGGAAAACTCCTGCAGAGTTATTAACAGGATGACCACAACAGACGGTTCTGGCCAAACTGCATCCAGGTGCAGACCAAGGCACCTCCCAGGACACACAGATAGCAGGCGCAGTTGTGGCAGGGGCTCGACACTTCAGTGTGGGAGAGGCCGTATGGCTTCGCGACTACGTGAATGGCTTCAAATGGATACCAGGCTGGGTCGCTGATGAGGAAGGATGGTCGATTTACCATGTCACAGATGAGGAGGGCAGTTCTCATAGAAGGCATGTAGATCGGCTAAGATGGAGAAGTTGTCAACCAGTGACAGATTCGAAGGCCAAAGAAGCAGTTTCCAACCGGGTGCAGACATTAACCAGAGTGTTCTGCTTCAACGGGTGCTGGGACATCGACTGCACAACCCACCAGAAAACCAGGGAGGATTCCACAGCTGCAGATGGAGTCGAAGCTTCAGGACCTACTCTGTGTGTAGTTCCGGAAAAGTCAGAAGAGGCAAATGGCTCAGTTGCTTACCGAGAATCTTCTCCATTCAGAGGGTTTTCTTCGAGTCCAGCTCAAGGAGGTATTTAGGGCAGAGCTTCGACACGACAGTGTGTGCCCCCAGGGAAGCTGGATGATTTTGTTAAGTTTTAAATGGGGAGGAACTGTTGTGTGTTGTGTTCATCTAGAATTAGGCTATGTAGTAGATTAGTTGTATAGGTTGGCAACAACAGCAAAGTAAAAAACAAAGACTAAAGTGCACCAGTACCCAGACAACTGCCATGGTGACGTCAACACATTGTGATATATAATAGTATTCTTCACGAATTTCCAAAGAGAAATTCCCTACAGTGAAAATGTTTCCATAACATGTATAGCCTTCTTACCAGGAATTTTTAAAATTTAAGTTTTACAAAAAAGTACATAGGCCTACTGCCTATTTATATTAAAAATATACGCTCGTATGGATCTTCTCCTAAAAAAAATTGTGAATACATTTGGTTTGAAACGCTTATATTTAAGATTAACACACTGAAGCAAAATTTCCTTAATATGGGATTTCCTATTTAAATTTCGCAGTGGCATTAAGTGACGATAGACAGAAAACTGACGGTTTGATTGCCATTATAAACATTGTGATTAACACTGCATTTAGCTTTTCCCACAACAAGATGATGTTCCACTCAAACGCACAAGTGACTCGTTGAATTTGGCTTCCTTTTATTCCAATTAACGATCGCCGTAACTTACTATGTTAGGAACTAACCACAAATTGAAATCCCACAGACTGCACCACGTTCAAGTCATATGTTCACTTTAATATTAATTCATACCACATGGCATGTTTCGTGTACATTTAATTATTAAATATTGCTTACAAAGCTAAAACATACTAGTAGGAGTCTGCGGTTCTTCAGTCACCATTATCGGCCTCCATTGTCCACATTTACACATGTTGTACAATTCAACAACTGTAATAAAAATGTTGAAAGTAAAATATCATCACAGAGTGAAAGTGAAGGACCTGTATGAGCCAGGGTAGTAGGGTAAGATGATGTACAGGGCCTGGAGAAGGGTGGTGAGGGGGGGAGGGGGTGTTAGGGTGCAGTGGTTGGCACCGTGAGATGAACAGTTCTGAAGTATTGTATACTTTGTATATTGAGTGTTGTAAAGGCAAATAATTAAACAAATGACACTATTTTACCATTTCAAGATTTTTTTAAAATTTGTGTGTTGTTCTTGAAAGTTCTTTTATATTTTTTTGTAATGTCATATTTTAATGTGTTTCAATACTTATTTTTTCTTTAAATTCTTTTGAGGTTTTGAATTTGAGTTGTATTTTTGAACTTTCACAACTCATGAGCCCTTCCTTGTCATTCTCCCTACTATACCACTCATCATGAGCAAGAAGAATCCTTAAATTCTGTTGGCAAGAAATTACATAGATTGACATGTGCAGATAAATTGGCAGAAGTATGTAGAGTCCATCCAAAGGGTAAATTTAATTGTGTAAGTAACGCCTAATGAATAAATTTTAACACCCTACTAAGTAAAAAAAAACTTCTACAAACTTTGGCTGTGTCCAAATTAACCAAAAAGTTCTTTAAACGTGCATCAAGGTCGTGATATTACTTTGCCACTGTCCAAATTCATAGCAAGGGCACAAATGCACCCTATAATGTTGACTTTAGTCAGGGGACATGTCACACACTCTTCTCGACAGGGCATTTTTTTTTCCACGTTTTCCTTATTTATTACATTATCATTCACAGTGACCAGACCAGGTGCATCGTATAATTTCAATTGTTATATAAATATATTATTAATAAATTCTTTTGGCGAACGTAATAAACGAGTATTAGTTAAAAGTGTGATCAAAAATAAGTAATTGAATCAACTTGTTATAAAATTCAAAAATATATACTGGACAAACATATTAATTTTTCTTTTTATTTGTAGGCTTTTCTACTGGCCTTGCTTTCGGCATTGTGTTTATTTTATGTAATGTCACTGCCATATTCCATCTTTACCAATTTATATAATTTTTAGGCGTCATATTATCTTCTCTGGCGTATATATTTTTACAATGGAAAGCATGCTCCATTTGGGACTCAAATCACCTTTTACATACATGTAGCAATATACAACCTCGAGAAATAAAACACATATAATAAATTTTAAAACTTTTACATATAGTTGTTTAGCATTATTTTACAAAGATACTCGAAAAGTTGTCAAAATCTCCTCCTGAAGTAGATTAACAATGCTACAGAAAAACAAAAATGTGAACAAGCAAGAGAACAGTACAGTCAGTTGTCATCTTACTGCAATGAAAATACATAGCCAGTATTTAATAGTAAGGAAAACATTCAATAATAAAATTTACCACATAAAAATACAAAATTGTACATTAGCTGTTAAATTAAATTCTTATTTAGAGAAGCTCTTCTTTCTAGCCTTTTCTTTGGGTAAAGGAATTGATGTCCTTTAATTCTATATCCCACAGCATTTTTCTTCGATGTACAGCAGTGCCACGCCCAATAACCTGTCTTCTCCCATTGCTGGCTGCAAGTAGTTTTTCACATGCTGTAAGAGTATAAACGAAGCATTCTGTTGAACAGTTGGTCACTGCAGCACTAAGTATTATTTCTGAGTGATATGCTTCCATTTGGATATACTTCAACAAAACCTTGGTAGTGTAGAAATTTTAAAATATCGTCAGGTTGATTTTTTTTTTCATCTTCATATGCTCTCTAAGGTGCAAGGACATTTTTACTATGGATTGTTCAAGGTGATTCTTGTTAAAAGAAGTCACTTTATGTGCAGCTGAAGAAATCTGTGCTGGTCCATACATGCTCAGATATTTTAAAAAATCCTAGCCTTTTATGAAGCTCGCTATATTTTGCATTCTGCATTTGCAGCTCTGTTCTCAGTGTATCCAGGATTACATTACATCTACCAACACTAAAATTATCTGAACCTGTTTTATAGTTAGTTCTCCAGCCAGAAAGTACTGTTTTTCCTCCCATCATAAAATTTGTACATGTTTATTTAGGCTGCTCAAAGAATTTGCAAAATGCTCATAATAGTCAAATGTTTCTGTTTCTCTTAAATTTGTAACAAAGTCGGACAAAGGCTGTACATATTAATAATAACTTGCCCTAAATCTATATTTACTGACAGCAATTTGGTACTGGCTGCATTGAATATGTCTTTTTATTTAAAGTATGGTACACTTCTTAAGACAAAGTTTCATAAAGTGACAAAGGTACATTTAAATGTGAAAAATATATATTCTTTTTTGTAAAAGCATGGATATTTTCGTGAAATAGTGAGAGATTTGAGCAGTGCATAACAGCTGTCTTCAGTGTCAGTGAGAGTAAAGTGAGATGCTGGTGGAAGAGAGATGGAATGCAGCCATGGGAGAAATGAGAGTACACTGAGAAAATCCACCAGCCATCGGCAACGTTCACCACGTTTCCCATATGTGAACATCCATGACAGCACCGAGTAACTGTCACTGACAGTTTTTTTTTTTCAAGTATTTTTTAAACAATTACTACTTACTACCGATATATCAATCCTCTATAGATTTTGCATCTCTGAGCATTTTCTTTTAACTCAAATTCTGTATTGAAATTAACGAGTTAATAATCTATTTTAATGAAAGTAAACTAATATTTTTAAGTGCTTAAAAATAATAATATTTTTACATGGTATTTTTTTATTATTTTTATTGGTAATACAATTATTATGTATTAAATTATTTGTGCTGATTTACTGTCAATTTTTTTTTCTTTCATCCTGAAAACCTATGTTGGTTTACTGTTTCTCTCAAATGTTTTGCATGTATACAGTTATAAAGATATACAATATTTCCTGGTGATCACTGTTAATAAAGGAGTAAAGTTTCCATTTTACAATATGAATACACACAGCTAATTTGCACGCTGTGAAATTGCTAATCGCTTGCAGTATCAGAAAACCCTTTTAATTATAAATTGACAGCTCCGACATCATTACTTAAGTTAAAATAAATAAAATATTTGATAGAACTCAAAACAAACTATCATTTGTCAGCTACTTAAGCAGTGAAACTTGAAAACCTGAGATGCAGCTAAGACGTAAATATAAAAAAGATTTTGTCTAAACAATTTTCAGACCCATACCTGCAACAAAAAAAACCTTCAATTATCTGATTGTTACTAGACACATTACCCCGGAATTAATTTATAGGCCTTACTTATGGCAGTAAGTTTAATAGCTCTATTGTACATACATTTTGTTATATGCTGAATGGCATTAATTTATTGAATAGTGTTACAAAACTATTAGAACAGTCAGTCCATACAAGGCTAAATTCACAAGTGCAGAAGATTACAATGAAATGGGCCAAATTTCAAAGCAAAAAAATTCATATAATTGTTTTATTTTTTTTTTATGCCTCTTTCTTTACTAATGATGAAAAGCTTACTTAAATTAGTTTAAGTAAGTAATAAACATTACATTAACATAGTGTCCATGTACACGTAAAAATGATCCAGTTATTAACAGTCGTCATGTACCTGAGATTGACACCATGTCAAAGACTGGATACAACCAATGTAGGAAAATATTGATTACAGTCCGTTGACAGTCTGAGAAATTACATTCAGGTACTAAATAAATTGAAAAGATTTAAAATGAAAATTATTTGTACCATTCATTCATTGACAGTATGTCAAAGACTGGATCACTGTTCAAGATTCAGAGTACCAGTAGTTGACATCACCCCAAAAAATCATAACCAAAAGTGAGGTTAGTTTTAATACGATGAAAAGTATTATACACTGAAGAGCCAAAAAAACTGGTATAGGCGTGCGAATGCAAATAACAGAGGTATGGAACCAATCAGAGTAACGCAATGCGGTCGGCAGCGCCCATAAGACAACAAGAGTCTGGCAAAGTTGCTAGATTGATTACTGCTGCTACAAAGGCAGGTTATCAAGATTTAAGTTAGTTTGAATGTGGTGTTATAGTCGGCGCACGAGAGATGGGACATAGCATCTCCAAGGTAGCGATAACATTTGGATGTTCGCGCACGACCATTTCACGAATGTACCGTGAATATCGGGAATCCGGTAAAACATCACATCTTCGACATCGCTGCGGCCGGAAAAAGATTATGAAAGAACGGGACAAACGATGACTGACGAGAATCATTAAACGTGACAGACGTGCAACTCTTTCTCAAATTAAATTGGTGCAGATTGGATTTGTGGGCTGCACTGCAAGATTCATGGTGTGAATTGCCTCCTGCATACCTTCAGACATTAGTCGAGTCCATGCCACGTCGTCTTGCGTCACTTCTGCGTGCTCGCGGGGGCCCTACACGATATTAGGCTGGTGTATCAGTTTTTTTGGCTCTTCAGTGTATAACCTTTGTACATTTCATCGCATCACTTGATTTGATCCAACAGCGAAATCATTTAACACTGATCAATGTTTTAGACTCAACTTACCTTATGGTTTTTGGTAACAGAAGCAGCAAATCTCACTTATCTATAACACTACTTTCTTCATGGCTGATTACCCTCCAAAGCACTGGAGGTAAAAAAATCAGTGTTTCCAAGCATTCCAAACTAAAATTTCCCTTTTATTAAATCAAAATATACTCTGAATTGAGCTTATTATTTATAATTATGCATTAAGGTGTCAATGACCGGGTCAGTGTCAAAGACTAGTACACTTACCTTAGGCAGGCTCCTGGCCAACGGGATGTTAAGTCTGTCAAAGATCCTGCGTCTGGCACCAGCAAATCATATCAGAAGTATAAGAAGTATCACATGTTTATGACAATCAAAGAAGTGTACACATTGTTCTCATCAGCAAATTCAGACATCAAGTTGAGCAAGAGCAAATTTTTTGAACTGCATCCTCAATACGTTTTGCCATCATCATTACTACCACATAATATCTGTGTTTGCAGGTATCATGCAGATTTTGACTTTCTTTTCTGTTGCTTACATAATAAGCTAGAGAATTTTCCTGAGAATTCTCATGTCCTCTTGGACGAAAAATTTGTTGTTCTTCAAGCAATGAAAAATGTATGACTAATATGTGTCATGAGTGTGACAAGATTTTGGAGCTTTTACCTGAAGAACCACAACTGAGTGAAAATGTTACATACAGGTAATCGTGTGATGTAGAAGGCCAACTCAAGTTAATGATTAAATGAAGGCACTATAGAAGATGCATGTACCAAACTCGAAAACCTGTTGCCCATTTACAAGAAGCATTGTTTTGTAAAGAAAATTCAAGGGGACTATTTTGAAAACGAGAAATTAAACCTTACTGAAGATGACCTTATAATTCAACTTGATTTTGCAGAAAATTATTTAAATGTTGTACAAGATGAGATCCAGAGCGCACATGGGACTCACGATCAAATAACTGTGTTCACCTGCTGTGCCTGGTCGAAAAATAAAACAAAATCATACGTTGTGGTCAGTGATGACTTATTACGTGACAAATTTACAGTCTGGACTTTCATAAAAGAGATAATAAACAAATTAAGAGAAGAATTTTCTTTCAAAAATCTTATACTCTTTTCCAATAGGTGCACAGTAAAATTTAAAAATAAGTTTACCCTTTCAAATGGGTGTTTCTTTAAGAAAGACTTTGGAGTTCAAGGAGAATGGAACTTTTTTTGCCATATGTCATGGCGAAGGTGCAGTGGATGGTATTGGCAGTCCAGTGAAAAGTAGTGTTTGGCTGAAAGTAAAAGAAAGGCAGGTAACAATAAACAATACTGAAGGCCTTTTTCGATGTGCTGCAACAGCTACATCCAAGATACAAATGTATGTCTCAAGTGCAGATATAAAAAATGCAAGCCATACTTGAGNAGAAAGGCAGGTAACAATAAACAATACTGAAGGCCTTTTTCGATGTGCTGCAACAGCTACATCCAAGATACAAATGTTGTATGTCTCAAGTGCAGATATAAAAAATGCAAGCCATACTTGACGAAACGGTGGGAAAATGTGTAAAGAGTATATCCAGATTTCAAGGAAGACATTTTTTTACACCATCCGATGAGGACCATCTTATGACTTGCCTTAACTGTTCAGTCATTAAAAGAAAAATGCCAGGTGTTTCAGCAAAACCAGACCCTGCAAGCAAAGTCAAGTTACCATTCAAGCAGACTTAAATATTGTGATGTGTACTCTTCTGACTTCGACTCTGATTATGATCATCCTGGGAGCTATGTTTTGGCTCAGTTTGAGTCACTAAACAAAAAAAGAAAGTGCAACAATGTTTGTGTGTGTGAGGAGGCAATAGATGACAATGAAGAAGTGAAAGTGATAGCTTTGGAAATGTGTGACAAAGGGAAAGGTAGAATTTTCAAAATAGATGAACAAGATGTTTCTTATATTACGTTGGGACAAATTTTGAAAGTTTTGAAAGAACCTGCAATCAAAGTGGTGGGAGACAGGGTGTTTTATGAATTTGAAAAGAAAACTAATAATGTGTTTTCTGACTAATTGTGCAAGACTGTACTTGTAAATAAACTGTTATTTTAAAAACAATTACGAAAGGAGTTACCATCTGGAAAGTGTGGCACGTTTCAACAATATTCAAGACATTTTATATCACAATTTACATTAAAACTGGACAGAAACTTCCTTTTACTGAATGATATTCAGACGAGTCACACCCGTGAGGATTCATTGTCACACCCGTGATGATGCAAAATTAATTTAACTGTCTTAAATATTGAAATTGAACTAAGTTTTTTAAAAATATGCTCAGTTAATGTTTTATTATAGGTAAGTAGATTACTAAAACATTATCTAATTCTTATTCGCAGAAACATGTATCCTAAAACATTAACACACTGCATTTTGTCCAAATACTGTCATGCTAGTGATATGTGTTTTCAAAGTGTAATAAATTAGAAGGTAGTAACAATTTCTACCTGGAAATTTTTTATTATACACATTAATAAGCAATTATTTATTCCATTTCTCCAGTGAGGTGACATGCCCCATGACGTCACAGTCACTGACTTAATTAACATTTAATTAAATAAGGGGATGTCACCATTGTTTATTTTACAATTTAATTGTATTATGTATCAATTTGTTTAGTTGTAAGATGGTTCATGTAATTTTTCACTCAAACGTTGGCGCTGACTTCGGTCACCCTTAGCGGAAGTCGACGCCATGATGTTAGTCTGACCTCAGAACTCGAGCTGGCCGGCAGCACGGGAGTTTCGCTCCGCGCAGACCCCCTCTGCACCTTAAACTTTTGCTGTAATAATTTTCACTACAATAGTAACTTAATTAACTGGAACCTTTTGCGTCTTAGTGCAGAGGGGTTGACCGTTCTGTCATCCTGTAAGCCGAACAAGACTTAACGTGCCACGCGTATTCATCACTTAATTCACCTATAGTTTGGACCCTTTGTTCAGCATTGGTCACCGGCAGACCTAGTGCCGGGTCCGTATCAGTTCGGTATGTGATAGCAAAAGTGCGCATGTACGTCAAGGAACAAGTAAACGTCTTGAGCTACAGCCAGCATTTTATTTGTTTTACCTCTCTGGGTATTTAGGGCACCACACCCCCTTATAGCAACCAAAAGTGTAAATACGGCGTGCAAGGTGGTCTACAACCTCGCCAACATAAAAGTGAAAACCACTGGGTATATTAAATTACTGGTGACTTCATCATCTCCAAGCACCGGAGATCGACAGACGACTCCAGGGATCCATGGGCCGTCGACCGTACGACCCTCACTAACTCATGCTCACCGAGTTATGGCGCCAGGCAAATTCACCAATTTCCACCTTAATCTGGTAAGCCAGGTAAGGTGGGGACCCACATCAGCATCCCTGGAACTCCCTACATGTCACATTCATATTTTGGAAGCAATTAAGTTAATTAGTTATATTACTTGTTACCATGTTTTGAAGGTCAACATACCAGTATGTCAACTGTTAAGTTGTGGTTTTAATTTCATCTCAGATAAGTTTGTGTTTATCATCACTAGAAATAAGTAAGAATAATTTAGAATACAAGTTTTCCCCATTACAGTATGCCTGTCATTCAAAATAGGATGTCAATAAATAGTTGTTAGTAAAGATAATTTTTCATTCAGGTGTGCGTGATGCTGTGTTCACTGGAAAATTATTACTGGAGGTACACATCTGCATCAGAGCTGGTCAACATGATACTGGCCTTTGTTGAAACAAGGGCTTATCAGGTAGGACATTACAGCAATATCTCACAAAAAATTTCACATTTGTAGTGATACTACAGTGGATTATATGCAACATCTAAAGCTAAACTGATTATGCTATTCATTTTATAAATTAATCATAGAAATGTAACGTTCATATTGTTTAAACAAATGTTGCTGATTGATGTGCAGAATATTAAACAAAGCTCATTTTTAAAATATAGTGTATATATAAAAATTATAATTATGCCACTTTTGAAAAAACATCTATATGTCCTTCTAAAATGCTTATATAAAATAACTGACCTGGTGCTTTGTCTTCATATGTATTGTGATGTCAATTATATAACATGAAAACCGCCTCTGATGTCAAATTAATGTTTTATCCAATGTGGAAAATTGCAAATAATTTTCTGCCACATATTTTTTTTAAAACCACTGAAACACATTTCTACTTGGAATGTTGTGTAATATATTTTTATACAGATATATGTTTCCAAATGAATGATGTACATTATATATTAAAATAGCAGAGTTGTCACTGGCTCAATCAAAAGGGAAAATAGCTCTACACACAGCCAACAGTTAATAACTTAATACATTGCATAGTACACTGACAAATAGTAAACAATTACCTTTTTCATAATAAATTATTATCTCGAATTTTGTTTCATTTTGCTGGTCTTTACGGCTGATGGTCATTCATAGACTGGCTGAAAGCAAAGGGGTCTTCAGACCATCATTCACTCCAAACCACTTAATTGTGAACTTGGTGCTCAGATTCTAAGGGCATGATGTATGGGTCTCCAAACCACTGTTGATTCAGTTTTCCTGGCCATATGCACAGGGCTGCTTGACAATCACTGTCAACAAAGATCATTGAAAATACTGATGGAAAAAATGTGATGCTTTTGAAGGCCATAATGTGACGTGACGTATCAATAAAGATTTAAATACACAGAACTACTGGCATTTGAAAATGATAAATATCTGTACATTGTTCCTACCTTAGGCAGCGTTGACACTGATAAGATGAGACGAGACTGGAACCAAGCTGAGCTAGTTGTTTTTCCCGAGGAACATAACTGTTGTTCCTAGACGGCCTGAAGAGTAAATGAATTGAAAAACTGTGGGAGTGGAGTAAAGGCACAGTGAATATGACAGGGAGGACTTGGGTGAACCCCTGAGAAACACCAAGACCCACCATACTAATAGCCTGAGAATACACATCAGCAAGATTCTTGGTTTACGACAGGAAACAGAGGCAGCAGTTATAAAATAACACTTAAGTTAGCAGTGGTTTCATGTGACACACATTATGTCAGACAAAACACACTAAGAATATAAAAAAAGAATGAACACTTGGGAAACATGTAAAAAAAGTATAAGACCCAGTTTCCAAGAATTAGCAATCATGTCACAACTACATTCCACTTTATTTCAGTCGTCAGCTCCTGTAAGATAACTCTGTTACTGGCAGCTGTTTCAGAACGAAGACTTCTTAACACTTTCAGAGTCCATGGTCCAGATGATCATGTGTCGCAACTTGGAGGTTCCCGAAGTACGTAAGTTTGAATCCATGTTGAACTGGGCCCGCCACAAGATCAAGACAAAAACATCCTCTAGGATGGATGCCAAACTTGAGTTCAAGTGCATTATGGAACGACTTTCGCGAGACCTAAAACTCTACAGGATATCACCTCAAGAGTTAATAAAGGTTAATATTTTTGCCACTATTCTAGGGTGCTCATAGGATGATTTTAAGCTGCAAGCTGGGTAATAATTATAAAATTATAACGTGTAATTTATTTTTTTCGCTTTTACACCTTGTTGTTTATCTTATGAAACTTTATCTTTCTTCTAAAATCTGACAAGTTATTTTATCTTTATTTCTTGGTTATTTTGCTGTTACAAAGTCGGAACTCACAGCATTATGCAGAGCAAGAGGGAAAGTGAGGTGCGGAAGTTCGGAGACTCGTGCTCACCTATGTAACATTATACGTAATTTCACTTATTAATAAAAATTTAATATATTTATTACATTTTAATAAAAACCATCTTAAGGTCATGTAAAAGATTTTATTACAGAGAAAAGTAAAATTAACTGTACACATGAGTGCCAGTATATACTATGAAATCTTGTAGTTAAATATATACGTTTTTCGCAAATATGTGACTAAACTGTGCCAGGAGATTACTGACGTAAAAAGAAGAAATCTGAAATGACACCCATGGTCCATCTCAAATAATAAGCTCTAGAAGCCCTTATAGGCAGAGTCCGAAAAGCATATTATGTGGGATATTATCAAAGTACTTGCATTAGAGGAACAAAATTTGGTATACAAATTAATTAAACTAAGATCTTGGATACGATGAAGGTATGGTACGTCATTCTCACCCTCTTAATGTAACAAATAGCAGTTTGTACCCTGTTAATGCGTAAGTGTGGGTAGTGATAAAGACACTTACATCCTACATCAAAACAGTAACTTAGTACTAGTCAGTGATTTGTTTACCTGAATCGAGCTTGCAATAGTAGATGCACGTTGTTGAATGTCATAGCAGTTTCCCCCCTTCCCGTTACTCTACCTTGATGCCAGAGCAGCCTGTTATGCACTGCATGTCATTGCGTAGCTTCACTACTGCAAGAGAGGGACATGGCATCATACACTTATTTGGAGATGATGGACATGGTGTTGGTGTATGGAGAAGCAAGAGGAAATGGAAGGGAAACTGCATGTTTGGAAATGTCACACAGGGATTACCAGAAACAGGCATTTTTTTGAGGCGTGGTGGACCAGGTCAACAGAGAAGCTTTCAAACACTACGTTTTGATGAGGCAGTCTTCGAGAGTGCAGAGGGAAACCCTTCTACTAGCATCCATGCTATCGCATGTACAATTAATGCACTGAATGCAACAGTATGGCGTGTACTACATGAACAGCTGCTGCAACTGTACAGTGTGCAAAAGGTGAAAGAATTACAATCAGTGGATTATGCCCCTTATTGAGATTTTTGCCAGTGGTTCCTGCATCAGTATCAAATGGTTCCCGATTTTCTTGCTATTTTTATGTTCACAGACGAAGCCAGATTCACACAGGAAGGGTATTTTAATAGCCAAAATAGCCAGATCTGAGATGACTCTCTCCCACATGCAACTGCAATGAGGAGCTACCAGCACCGATATTCAAACAACATTTGGGCTGGAATACTTGGAGACAATGTTATTTGGCCGTACTTGCTGCCAACCCGTTTGACAGGCTTTCAGTATTGGTATTTTCTGCAGTTCACATTGCCAGATTTACTGGGAGTTTTTCCGCTCATCATCAGACGACGGATGTGACTACAACATGACCGCACTCCACCCTATTTCACGAGAATTGTGCGTGACCACGTGAACACAGCATATCTCGATCACTGGATAAGATGGGGAGGGCCTGTTGCATGGCCACCACGCTTGCCGAACCTTACCCCNACACAGCATATCTCGATCACTGGATAAGATGGGGAGGGCCTGTTGCATGGCCACCACGCTTGCCGAACCTTACCCCCATTAGACTTTTGGCTGTGGGGATTCGTCAAGGCGTTGGTATACGAGACATCCGTTGAATACAAGGACTTGTTAGTGAGGGTCCATGGCTGGCTGAAATAAGGTGCGAGACAAACCAGATGTCTTTGAAAGGGTACGCCAGTCTCTAATGCACCACTACACCTACTGCAAATGAGGTTGGAGGTGTGCATTTCAAACAGTTGCTAGTATGAAGTTGTTTTACGATAATAAGCTGTAATGGCTGCAATGTGTCAGTTAGTGCCATCTGTGACCATACCAACCATCACATATGCAAAATCTGAACACATTGTGACTAACCAAATTTATTAAAGGCATTACTACAGTCTCACACTACTCTCTTCTTATCATATCAAATCAAATCTTCGTTTCTACCCCTCGCTTCATAATGTGCCACCAAACACAACTAAACATGGGCTACTAATTATAATCTGTTTGCTGCCCGTTTGTTTTATGGAATAATTATTCAGTGCACGACACCGCATTACAGCCAGCATGTGTTTACCTCTGGGTGTAGATGTGTTGCAAGGCCATAGATAGTATTGCTACAACTGAAACCTTTGCGTGCATTTTACATGAAAACTGTGGGTCCTAGAGAATTGCAACAAGAGTGCTTTTTTGCTAATTACGACGTACTTCTTAATACGATGGCATCACACATCAATTGTACCTCAGTGTAACAAAGTTGTATGCATTAACATGGAGCAAACTGCTATTTGTTACATGATGGAGGTGAGTACAACGTACCATACTTTCATTTTATCAAAGATCGTATACCAAATTTTGTTCCTCTAACACAAGTACTTTTCATAATATCCCACATAATATGCTTTGTGGACTCCGCCTTTACAGCCCTTAATATTTGAGACAGACCATGAGTGTCATATTTTCGATTTTGTCTGTTCACGTCAACAATCATCTGACATAGTTTAGTCACATGTTTCTGAAACACGTTGTGTGTGTTATATATAAATGTATATATGTGTGTATATATATATAGACACGCACGCGCGCACAAACACATACACCGGATGGGTGGGAACTCACGAATATTCTATGACAAAATGTAAGGTGAAAATACCTTCTGGTGAAGTTGCATTTGAGGCTTAGTTTCTGAGGAAACCGGCATGACATGTCTGGAAAGAGTAGGAGCATGTGTGTGTGAATGGGATGAGTGTGGTAGTGTGGAATGTTGTGACGTAGGTGACGAAGCAGTATTAAGGTGGAAGAAAGCAGTTGAGCTCAGTATTTGTAAACAACCGTGGCATTGCAAGTGGATTGGTCATGGGGGACCTGTGGCATGGCTACTGTAGTCACCAGAAGTCTATCCACTGGATTTCTTTTTGTGGCCTCACCCGAAGTCTGTGATGTATCTGCCAGACAACCCGCCCCAGTCGCCCAAGGACATCATCGTGCAGCTTCTTGCTGCAACCACCACGATTAACACACAAGTGCTCCTACTTGTTCCAGATATGTCATGTCGGTTTCCTCAGAAACTAAGCCTCAAATGCAATTTTAGCTAAGGATATTTTTGCTTTACATTTTGCCATTGAATCGTATGCCACATTCCGTATTCACGAATTCCCAACTGCTTGGTGTGTGTGTGTGGGAGTGTGTGTGNAGTGTGTATGTGTACATACACACACGTACATATATACACACACACATATAACTTAGTTGACAATATTTAATAGCAGTAATGACATTAATTATATTAGTAATGTTTTAGTTTTGAGCAGCTGAATTTTAATTTATACATTAATTTTTGTTATCACTGAGATATTTTTAAGTCCACTGTTAGGACATTAGCAAATAGAAGTTCTATCCATAAGGTTCTACATTCTTTAATAACTTGTTCTAGACTAGATGTCTCTCGCAATTTCCACATAAATTTTTCATTTGTAAACTTACAAGTTATTATTTTTTACAAAATTATCTTCTTTAATCTGGCCACTGTAGTTAGAATATTTGAAAGGAAGTTTTGCCACTATTAATATATTTTACATTACTTAAAATGTAATCAATGTGTCACAGCTTTAAAAATATTTCTATCTTTGACAACACTTTTGTAAGCACATACTATGTATACTGAATGACACACATAAGTAAAAATTGGAAAGCATTTTGAATACCTTTCACACCATGTTATTTACATAAAATAGCTTTATACTACAAGCAGAACAGAAGCCTTAACAACATGTTAAGTATTTCCTTGGCAGTTTTTCTTATTATCTGTTAAGTCACTTTTTGTCTACTGAAAATTTTAATCATAGTGTTTCGCTTGTTTGCAATTTGCTTCAGAATTTTTATATTGAGAAATGGGATATTTTGCATAGTAGAATAATTTTTATAATTTCCTTATACTACAAAAATATTTATTTATATAGTAATTTTAATANGATATTTTGCATAGTAGAATAATTTTTATAATTTCCTTATACTACAAAAATATTTATTTATATAGTAATTTTAATAACAAAAAGGAATGGGTCCCATGTTTTTGTGGCTATTGCAATTATTCACTAGGCTTATGTATGGGCTCAAGCCAAAAGTAATAAAAAAAAATGTTAAATGCAGTTTAAGCCCATAAGTCTAGTGGGTAACAAAAAGGAACATCGGAAGTTATATATAATTGTTAACAAATATTTACTACTGTAATATTTTAACAATTCCTTTCTATTGGCACACNGCTCACCGTAGGGCTGTGGCGCCGGGCAATTTATAATCATCACATTACAACTCTGGTATACGATCGCGTCATATCTCTATGCATAAAATTAGTTTCCAACTGACTGACTCGCTCGCTTGCTCACTCAAAACACAGCGCAAACCGTNCATATCTCTATGCATAAAATTAGTTTCCAACTGACTGACTCGCTCGCTTGCTCACTCAAAACACAGCGCAAACCGTTGAATGCAAAAGCATGAAAATTTAGGGTTGGCATCCCCTTAGGGTATAGGCACTTACTAAGAGAGAATTTTTCAAAATTCGACCCTTAAAAGGGTGAAAAGAGGTAAAATGTGTTTGAGGACTTATCAATAGCTCATTAATCTGATGAGATATCGCTGTGCTCTTAGCTGTTAAATGTAGCCTACACAAATACTTAAAAATTAATTTCAGAATTTTTTGAAATTCAACTCCTAAGAGGGTGAAAAAAGGTCAAATGTGTTTTCGAAGACTCTTTAATAGCNTTTCAGAATTTTTTGAAATTCAACTCCTAAGAGGGTGAAAAAAGGTCAAATGTGTTTTCGAAGACTCTTTAATAGCACATTAACACAATGATTATCATTATTTTCTTTGCTTCAAAACACTACCTATATAAAAGCCAAAAAATTTATTTCAATATTTTTTTTTATTCAACTAACCCCTTAGAGGGCGAAAAGGAGTACATATGTGTTTTTGAAACCTCTCTTACTGAAAAAAGTTTCATTTCCCTTACAGTCGCAGAAAAAAGTTGTCAGTACTGAACAGGATCAAGAATTAAATAGTCAGTGAATTACATAGTGCTATGTTATTTTCCTTACGATTTTCTATATATGTGTTTGGATCATGTTTTATAATGTTTTTAATAATTTCATACGTCATTTTCGATTAAGAGTTAATTGGGATATAGTGCCCATTCCATATGCCCAGTAACCCTCTTTGCATTGCAACATTTACAAAGTTTCATGGAAACAGAACTCTCAGAACCATAAACTTACAAATCACATAGAGAACTGTCAAAATCACAGGTTATAAGGAAGGCAAGGCCATTCGTTTGTACTTAAACCTGACCTTTTATTCACTAAACAAATGTTTATAATTAAAAACTGCCATAGAAGAAGATGTTATGATGATTAAACAACATTAATAATACACCAATATAATAAATTGTTAGCATAGTTTGCTTAAGTTGTTAGAAGGGGTAGAAATGGAATTGAAAATCTATCTATGAACACAGTTGTAAAAATATATGATGGCATTCATTACCCTGAGCAGTTCATCAACAGCATCTACCCTCCTGGCCTATCACGCACACAAGCTTCACCTAAAGTTTGGAGCTCCATTGATGTTATCACCAAAATGCTGCAATAACACCAGGCCCCAAGTAAAGGCTTGGCAAAAAAATGTCACCAAGGCCACAACCATCTCTGGATGTGCATGAAGGGGCGGGGAGAAATAAGGTTTCCAAATATGCATACCCCTCATTTCAGTACCCTTTTGAATTTAAGAGACTGCAACTCCCTCTCTAGTTCTGTTTCGCTGTTGCTATAAGTGAAGTCCAGAGATAGTCGCTAAAGATGGCAAGGAGAAATTGCTCCTCACATGGGCAGCTCTATGTGGCCTGTCCTAGAGTAAACTCTCCTAGCAACTGGTAATCCTAGCACGAGATGGCAAAACCACTAATGTGATGTACAAAGGGTCCTTTGGTAAAGAAAATCAGTGGCTGCTTCACGAGGTGCATGCAGACTAAGCCGCAAACAGAAAACTAGTTACGTTAATAAAAGCATTCAAATACAACTGGCTTACTCTCTGTACGACTCCTTTGTAACAAACATATTTATTTTCAAAAATTTTTTTATATTCAGTCTAATTTTCTTTTTGTGTTAAATTTTTTGCAGCATGGAGAGTTACAGAGCACTAGCTCAGTCTTTGCAAGTGTATCTTATCCCTTGGTGAATTTTTTGGTAAAATTTAGTTCTACTGAGTTACTGGGTATACATCTAAAATGACTAGTTTCATGCAATATTGCAAAGCGGTGTGAGGTGAAAGAACTGTATGGATGTGATTAATTTTGCCTGAACATCATATGCTGTAATGACTGGCCTGTAACAGGCATTTTCTTTTGTTTATAATTTGCCAAGAAAAATATTAATAGCTTGTGAGTATTTGGTAAATAGTTTGTTTCATTTTGACCACTGTTGAAACGCCATCCAATACTAAAAAGCCCAGTATGAGTTGTGATCGTTATTCAGTGTGGGAGATATTCTTTAACAAACTAATGCTTGTTTTGTAGCAAACATAGCACCTGTCTCAGATTATAATAATTTCAGACTTGAAAGAAATGGTATTCACACATTGGTGCTATCTCAGTACTAATGTATCATATGCAATGGTGATTTCTGAATGTACAGGTGAACAAGAGCCATTGAAAATGCAGACTTTTAAAAGAGAGCAGTCAATTATTTTTAATGTTAATGGTTTATCTCTGTTGCTGTCTAGAAACTTAATTTTCAACACATATGAAATGCAGTAACTTGCACCTGTGGGACCTGGAGAGGACTTGGCTATCACTTTGGATTTGCTGTGACTAGTGACTATGCAACATGGTCACCCCCTCCCCCTCTTCACTAGTAACGTGTGGGTTTTTCCACAAACTGCCCCTCACTCACTCCTCCAAACCCCACTACCATGGTTTGTTCAATTTTTCCTTGTATGCTTATTGTTGAGCTTGTGTGAATGCTATATAACTTACAAAGTAATACCTCAGTTTTGCCTTAGTAATAACACTTAAAAGTACTTTTACACTGTAATAAATAACCACCAAGCATATTATAGAAATGCAATAAAAAGTTTGAATTGATGTGATTGAATATCTGTAATAATAATAAATTTGTAATTGGTAAAATTAATTAAGACACACACAATGATGTGCACGACAAAATTTACTTTAACTTGTTGGTTATTTTACGAATTAAATATTTAATGTGTGTGGGCTGCATATGTTCCCAGATTTTGGTTTTGAAAATTGAAAATTAAATGCCAAGTTTTTCAAATATTGTATTGTATTAATATCCGTATATTAATATATGAGAGTAAGAAATTGTGGCTATAAAATAAGTGTACTCTACAAAATCATGTTTTGGCCCCTAACAATCCTTGATTCTTTCTGGGTGAAATTGACTTTGTTATCTTATCTACTTTAATACTGGTGGCATTTTATTACTATCATTTTTTTAGGCTTCCCTAAATAAATTATAATTCCCAAATTAACTAAAAAATTTTACCTCCTGAAAGCCAAACACAGACTGAAATACAAATTGTACAACACTGAACATGATGCAACCAACCCTCTTTGCACATTACTGCAGACTAGTCAAAATAGAATTGTCCAGGTGTTGCAAAGAATAATTATCCCAATTGAAAGACAGAATATAATGTAATAGTAAAAACTTCTGGCGTTTTATCAACACTATGAGTAAATGCAATGGGAACCCCAAAACAATGTCCTATAATGTAATAGAGATCAGGAAAATGTTCTTCTGAAAACTTCGCCTCTGTGTTCAACCCTGGTACATAGCACTAATAAACCCCTTGCCAGAATCACTCTGAGTCATAATGAAGTATGCAAAGCCCTTCTGAAGCTAGACGAGAGCAGATCAGCTGGTCCAGATGTAGTACACTCTTACTTTATAAAATGAACACCACCAGGAAATAAATTATTTGCTCAAAATGAGTATCCATCCACTGTTTCGCTTGGGATTGTCATCATACTATACTTATAATTGTAACTCCTGTACCATAAAAACAAAAATGTTTTACAAAAACATTAGTACAAAGCTGCTTATATCTACGTTAACTTTGTATCTCGAACTGTAAGGCGTAGTCAAGTGAAATTAGCCAGGAAACTTTTAAGGAAAAGAAAAGTACTACCCATATATACCACTCTCACTGTGAAACCAGAAGATGAATCCCTTTGTTGAAAAATACTTTTGGCTGTGAATTGAACCAGTGCTGCGCCATCACCTACACTTCTTAGTTTAACCCTTCACATTTTCCTTCAATCCCTAAAACATGTAAATTGCATACGGACAGGACCTACCAATGGAATTCACAGAGTTCAGTTTGAGTATTGTTGGCTGTGTGGGGCCTAGTATTATCATGGGGGATAATATCCCTTGTTAAGGGAATGGAGTGAAGTGGAGGGATTTAGGCAGTTCTTAACATTGAGGTCTTGAGAGGTGATGAGGATGAAGTGAGGTGAATATGAAGCAGCACCAGAATGCAAGGATGGGGGAAACGGGAGATCCCCGAGAAAACCTGCTGACCAGCAGCATTGTCTGGCACGATTCCCACATACAAAAATCTGGGAATCGAACCCGGTTCGCCTAGGTGGGAGGCGAGTAGTCCAACCACTACACCACCGTGACCCCTCTCCCTTGTTGGGGAACCTCATTTCTTGGTCTGCTGCTGTAATGATGGAAGGGTTTTGACACATCAGTCAGCAGTGATGGTTGCACCTTGCTCTACAAACCCACAGTGATCAATGAATAACATCACTGTAACCTGTCTTGTAATGGCTTGGTGTTTGCTCTTCTTGGGTGGTGGTGACTATGAATCTCCTGTTTCTGACGACAGACACACTTAAACAGTGCTGACCATATGCAGTAGTTTCCATCCTGCAGTGAATGTCCACCACCATGACCTTTGGTTGTGAGATACTGCATGATACAAAGCTGTTTGTCTTAGAAGCCACCTTTGCTAACACTGACATGTCTTGCCACAACTTAGCTCACCTGCTTCATTAGACAAATGATCTCTACATTACAGTATTAAATAAACTGGGTTGACAACAACGTAACGCAAGTTTGATTATTTAGCGTGTGAAAATGAGCTTGGTGGTGAAATTATGTAATGTTCCATTGCTTTAAAAATTGAAGCCAATAGGTAAGAGGGGACAATTTCTGCAAAAAGATTTCCTGTCAAGTGATATTAGAAACACTACGCTCAGATCCACTTTAGGAACTGGATTGTTTTAGTTGCTCCACACCTATATCCAAAATGTAATTGAACTGGAATATTTTATTCACACTGCACCAGTTAACTGAAATTCCCCATTTAATTACTAATTACTACGGTGTCCGCCATGATGTTTTTTGGTAGCATCTCACACAGATAGCCTGGTAAAGGGTCTGTGGAATGCAGATATCCTATGTTGTGGACAGGATATTGTTTTGCAAAAAGACCAATGGCCATTGTTACACGCCTCTGGCTACACTTCCACATTATAACTTGGCTTGCACTTTCTGGTTGGCTGTCGTTTGGCACATGCTAGTGACCACTCCCAGGGCATGCTTCTGCTCACAGTGGTTGACGTCAGTGGAGCCAGGTCAGTATTGCGCTCAAGGTGGCCACCCGAAGGGTGGATACGACAACAGTTGTGAAATTAATTTGCAAGTATTTATAATGCTGATCACAATAGTTATTATTTTTTGTTTCTTTACTGAGTTAATAAAGTGGCATATAAACACTGTAATATATCTGGAAAGACATTTGGCATGGTTTATATATGTGGAGGATAGATACAAATTTAAATTAGCTGAAAGCAAGAACTAAGCAGTGCTTTTAGAAGCACTCTGTTAATAGGGACAAAATGTTATGGATTTAATTAATACTTCAGTTTCATTTTAAAATGTAAGATTTTGGGGTTATTGCTTTTATTTTCATAAAAATGTGTACATTGCTAATTAATTCTGCAAATATAAACATATTCAGGCAAACACTTTTCCATAGTTCGCAATTATGCAACTAGATGAGCAAGATGATGCAATTTTCCAAACTAAAAGTTTAATTTTTAATTTATAATTTATGACTAATTGTTTTCTGCCACAGGTGTTTTAAGTTTCCATTGTGAATTTTTCCACTGGTAATTAAATGATTTTACAGATTCAGTATTCAATGCTGTAAATCAAATTATTTGTATAATTGTTTCTGAAATTGCATTAGTATTCTGTAATTCAACATTTTAACCTCATGTATACAGCATCTGATGTTGACTATTTTCCTTACAGGAGAAGGCAGCCTAACTGCAGACTGAGCTTGAAATCATGTCAAATGTGGCAAGACTCAATGCATAACTAGGTGAAGAAAAAGCAATCTAAGCTCACAGGCTGGCATTTGAAAGATGCTACGAGCAGCCCTATGGATATGGTTAAGCAAGCCACCCAGCAGGCCTAGCAGATTGCTATAAGGGTGCAGTGGCACATGACATGATCCTNGCAGATTGCTATAAGGGTGCAGTGGCACATGACATGATCCTAAATACACCACATGGTATCAGTGGGCCACATGCCTCCAGCCGGTCTAATGTCAGACAATCTATCTTCCTCTTTTTTTGCACAATAGCATGCACAGCTGGGGAAGTGGGCCATACTGCCGACCTTGTTAATCTCGAGTGTAGCATAGCACAGCATGGCTTTACTAGACTGAGCAAACTGACCACACTCTCCCTCTAGGGGCACCTTTTTTTCATGAAAAAGGCTCCACACAAGCTGGATTTCAACATCTTAGCATACCTGCACTTTTCCTTTGATTATTGGCCACAAGTTGTAATGAGGAACATTTTGGTACTTAACTAGTCCAACGAGAATTGGATTACATCGGCAATGAACATTTGTGATTTTTAGGCAGGTTAAAGATGCGGAGCAACTAAAATTATCAGGTCCCTAAAGTGGATCTGAGTTTAGTGTTTTAAAATACAACTTGTGAAATCTTTTGGTGAAAATTGGGTGCCCTTACCTATGGGTTAAATTTGTCAAGCAATGGAACATTACATAACATCTCATGTACTTTTACGATTGAGCTCATTTTCACACACTAAATAATCAAACTTGTTTTACATTGCTGTCAACTCAATTTCTAGTCTCTATCAGTCGACTGTAACAGCCTATAAAAAATATAAATAATACATTAGGAGCAGTTATTCTGAAAAAGGAAACTAACAACTATTATTGTCATTTAAATACTGATGCACAATCACCTCATCTGGTCTACAGTAGAAATTCCTTTGTAGCTAAAGGCAAGTTATCATACTGTGTATTTAAAAAGCAAAAAGCATTTACTATCCCAAAATAAGCCAATGGAAGAATAATCACAACATAATATCAATAACACTGATAATAGTTAGATTTTCAAATTAATAATTTTCAAATAATTTAAAATTTATAAAATTTCTTTTAGTAAAGTTGGAAACATCCAATAAAAACAAAAACTATAAAAATGTTTAGCTTGATATCAACTTGCACTTATGTATAATTGTGAAATGGTGACACCCTGTTAACAATTTCCTAAGTATTACTGTAGTATGCATTTGCAGTTGCCAGAAGTAAAAAAATATGAGTACCACCTGGAATGTGCTATAAAATGTTTAAATTAAATCCCTTAAAGAAGATGCAGCAACTTCATTTAACTAGAATAAGAGAACAGTTCAGACATAATGTGTCCAATGATTGCAGGTTCATAGTATAGCCACATCATAGGCCAATAAACATAAATTTCATATTTATCAAAATAACTAGTCATGCATAGATGTAAAAGTCAACCAATCGTCGAAGAATCTCAAGAATTTTATGATTTACAAATGAACAGATGGAATAAATTATATAGAGTGTTAATTTTATGCCTCTTTGCATCAGCTGTATATTTTTTATGTATTTCTAGTGATAATTTCAAATTTAAAATTGTTACAGGTTGTACTGCCAAGTAAAGCAATCAAAAATGAACGCATTCTGGAAACGCTGATGTACCAAGCGAATTCTGGGATGTATCGCATTCAAGACAGCTATTTGGAAGCATGCCAGCAGAGGCTACAGAAACAAGACTCTAGGTTCAGTGAGTGGGAATCTTTTGACTATGGCCTGTAGGTAATTGCAGGTAAGATAAAATCCTTCATCAACCAAAATATCTGTGATAGTTCAATATCAGAGACACGTAGTATTAGAATAGTATTTTAGAGGCCTTTGAATTTTGCAAGTTCATGTGGTGGCACAATAGAATTCAATCACTTACATATTGTTGTTACTTTTGTGATTTTATCAAGGGTATTTGGAAACTCCCAGATATAGCTACAAGAATTGAGCAATATACTGAGCTTATCAAGTATAGGCTGTTCACGGTAAAGTGAGCCCTTTTGAGGCCCTAGTTACCTTTCCCTTTGATCCATTTTTTAACCCTTAAAACACCTTTTTAATAAAATGTTGCCATGTAAGTAATAAACGCAGAGAGTATATTCCACTTCACTCTGGAGTTAACGTCTAAGGTTAAAACAAAATATATTTATTGACTGCTATTTCAAATGAGAGGGCTTTCAAAAGTGCTCACTCTACCATGAATAGCCTATACAATCTAGTTCCAAAGTAAATAAGCTGATCGCAGGGGCAGGAGCCAGCGAACAAATGACACTGGCTACAGAATATAGACAATTGTAGAGAATGGCCTCACAGTCAAATGAACTTGCATAATTTGGGTCTTTAACAATTTTTTATAGTGCACCCGACTATAACAAACAATTTAATTAAGTTCCTTAAAATTGCATAGTCGCAATTAACAATGTTATAAAGTTAGGTTTCATGTTTAATCAAGTGATTCGGTTCCCAGGCTCTCCAAAAATACCAGTTATTTACATCACATCTCATAAACAGTAGAAAAAAAAGGTTAATAATGTAAGTTAATGAAGAAAAAAACAAGATGTCTTGAACGTCATAATATGTAGTTTCCTTTATTTAAGGAAAAATTATTTTATAAAGTTTTTTAGAGCTAAATTTTATGTGGTTACTTTGGTAGGTACCCAACTGTTGATCAGAAGAGGGTTTCATATATATTTTGACATGCAAATTGCCTGTAATTAAAACTGTTTATCCAATTAAGAGAAAAACAACTCTGTAGCAAAGCCCAATACTATTTTTATTAATAGTTCTAGGACTGGCAGCATTGTAGAAAGAGGTACTGATATGTCAGTGCTCATTTATCTCAGCAGAAGTTACCAACCAGAAGTTTACTTACGATGTGTGTTACTTCACATGCCTAATTATCATTTAATACTTGTCTGAAAAATTCTGGCGATTGTGATTGCTTGTTGAATACTGTAATTCCATTAATCACATGAAAGTAAAATTCTTGTAAAATAAAAAGAGTTACCAACAGACAGTTTTATTTTTCTAGTTTCTGCACACTTGGAAGTATATTAAATTTTGCATCTCCACAGTTTGTTGCTATCAGAGACTTATTGTGATTTCAGAGGTGTTAGTGAAAGTACACCTTTTAGTCTACTGGTAACAAACAGTAACTCACAAACGACATACCTCAATAATGGCAAAATACGATAAAATAAAATGAGTACGGTACCTCATGGGCCCCAAGAATCCACAGTACTCAAAAATCTATGATGATGTAAAAAAAATTGTTTTTGAATAGGCCTGCTGCAGTGTTGTGTTGCACTGTGTTGCCACAGTGCAAAGCTGTGCTGTGTTGTCTTGCCATGTTACAAACTCAAAACGTGCTTATTTAATTTGTCTTTCAAAATCCTTCAGGGTTGAAGGTAGAGGTCAAAGGTAAAGGGCGGATCCGGAAATAGAAGTGTTGCAGCAGTACACAACAGTCAGTTGCATCTTAATATTGTGTGGCGAGTGTTAACGATGTTAAAGGTTAAAATAAAGCACGTAATGCTGACAATGAAACAAAAACTTGAGATACCTATGTGAAAAAAAAATTATAAACTCAAGGTTTTCGCCAAATAAAGAGCAAAGAGCTGTGTGAAGTGCAAAACTTTTCACATGCAGATACTACATAAACTGGACTCTGCATTATGTATAAGTGATTTTAATTAAAATGGTCAGAAGGTGCAGAAATATCTGAACCCATATCAGTTGAAAAAGGGAAAGAATTTTATGAGAAAATAGGGCATACAAAATCTTGCACTCTCTTTGATGGTTGGCTTATCGGCTTCAAAGAAAGGCATGGAATATAAAAACTTGATGTGTCAGGAGAACAGAAATCAGTTGATACTGAGGCTGCTAACAGATTTTGTGACTACAGTAGAACCCCCATTTTACAAGTGTCCATGAATACCAAGAATACCATTGTAAGATTGCTGTCGTCACAAAATTAAAAAAATAACCTATTTTGACACTTAAAAAATTAAAAAATTATGTTTAAAGTGCGTTTTTTGCTTAAAGTTCGTGTTTATCAGTGGCGTAAAACACGTTTGAAAAAAAAAAGTTTATTTAATTTAGTAGGCATATGTTTTCCGAACAAAATGGTACCAGATAAGCATATATTTACCCTCCCCTTATCATCAAAAATGTTAAAACACATTGAGCAGCGCAAAGTTTTACAGAGTTGATTATGTCCATATTTAATCACCTCTGACATAAAACCAAAATTTAATTTAATTATATGTGAATTAAATTAAAATGTAGACATCTTAAGAATGTAATTATGCCCCATAAGTATTAATAACCTCTCATCGCTGAAAAAAAAAAAAGTTAAAACAGTGCGCGACGTAACTTCTAGCAAGCTCAGCGTTCATTTTCAGTTGCTTCTCGTGATAAAACCAGAGTGAGTGAAGAGATTTTGGAGGCTCTTGACAGCAAGGTCTTGGGAGCCAATGAGGGTGATTGAGGTGAGTATACAGCAACGCTATGCAGAAGCTACAATTGAGTTCATGTTAGTAGATTTAGATATTATTCCCCTGCTGGGGCTGTCAGGATGTGTGGCACTCAACTTAGTACAGCATGTTAATGATGTACAAATCAAGGAAAGTGTGAAGGAAAAATTTGTGACAGAGAAACAAGGGACATTCAAGGGACTAGTGTGTTATCTGCAAGAAGGTACCATATTAACCATACATAGACTGACAAAGAGTATACTTATACTCCTTTCTCCAACTACCCCCCTTTTTTATCACCTTACTTCACATCATTGCCCACTTCCTGTTCACTGTATCAACAGATGATAAACTACCACCATACACACTTTTCCGATGAATGTGTTGCACTTGTAATTTGGTTTGTTCACAGGCTCGACAGTGGGCCACTCACTGCCTTGCTCAAAGTGAGGTTATCCAGGGGTAGCAAGGCCTCTTGTACAATTGTGTCCCATATCACATGGACTAATCTATCTCAAAGCATTTTTTTCTTCTGCAGTTTCTTATTGTTGACCTTGGTTACTTGCATTTGTACTGCTTGTTTCTGTAGACAAGTTGTAATTGCAGTTTTGCGACCAGTTGACGTAATGTTGTTAGATATGGATGAAAACTTTTGCCTTCCTCTCAAACACATTGGTTGAACAGAAAGCATTCAAACACTTCATTAACACATGGGTTAACATAATGTTCAATAGCCTTCTCCACTTTTTTGTAGTCGTTCACATCGTCTGCAGGAATGTTTACCGATGCTAGGATTCAAGCAGACGCACTACCTATCATGTTCCGAAGGAGGGAGATTTTCACCTATCGTGAGGATTGTCCTATCCTGTTCCTACCAGATAATCCTCTAATTCTGTTACCCAGAATTTCCATTTGTGGTATGTTGTTTTACTTTGAAGGTTCAAATCCAGGGGTAATTTTGCATTAGCTCTCATTGCCATGGCTGTTATTTGGAAGGTGTTCTACACACCGCATGAATTCACCACTCTTTTAAACTGTAGGTATTACACAACCCCACTTGACTGTGCCATGTTTTAGATTGGCCAAATATATTTATTTATTATGATACATTTCTGTTATATTATTTTACTTATCATTACTACTGCTGTCTACCACTATTGACTGGCTTTAACGTCTACCAACTACATGCCTGCTAGGTGTCCTCTACGAGGGTGCCAACCTCTTAACCTAATATTTATCTCAAATAATACATAACTCTGTTACACCTTCTTTATTCATAGACATATTTCCTCCACGGTTACTTCTTCTGAGATCTTCTTGCAGGCATTTCATGCACACCGCTTCAATGTAACACTTAACACCAGTGTGTTCCAAAACTACATTCTGCTGGGAGCCCCCGAAGCATGACAACTACAAACAGCTTGTCAAACACCTCACCTGTATCTTTCAGTTTCTGACCAGTACTCGTAAAAAGCGGTAATGTAATCTTGGAAGGGGCTGTGGTTTTCTAACCTATGGTCTTGAAGATGGTCTATCAATCTTATACAGCGCTTTAAACCCTTGTTCTCAAATATTTTTGGAAGCTCACCCCACATGTCCTAAGCATTTTGTACATTTCTCACATGTGAGGTTCAACATTTAAAGAAACCGGGGACAGTGCCTCCATATCCTTATCCAAGTCTGGAGTTTTTCCTGTGTATGCAATTCACCAGTTGCATAATGCCACGATTTCTCACACATTAATAACGTTTGATAGCAAACTTCCAGTCACTGCAATTGCCCACGTCATTCAATTTATTGATGGTTGGCATACCAACTACCTGGCTTTATGAACTATGCTTATTCACTGTGGAACTATTGCAGTTAAATACTTCGACAATAATTCCAACTGACTTTCTCAGATCTGCAATGCAGCAGCATATTTTTTTCTATAACACCAGCACATAACCACAACCTGAAAAACAGTAGCAGACCTTGCCTTCTGCAACAACTTAAATACATGTAATTTCACTACATGTCTGAATTTTGTTGTCTTGCTTGATTAAAACATCAAGGACGTCGTCTTGGGCCCAAAAGCAGTTCAGATGATAGAAAATTGAACATACATTCAGTTAGTGTCTTCATTGTGCAATCTCATAAATGTACAATCTTGCCATTACAGTAACACACAAGTACACAAAAAACAGCTAAGACTGCTGTTGCTAGATTACATTCCAACAAAGCACATATACCCTTGTGTGTGTGTGTGTATGTATATATATATATACATACAAGTTTATATATATAAAAGTATTATATATATATATATATATATATNTATATAAACCGCTTAAATAAAAAATTTTACTTCAAACAAAAATTATGAATGTTCCAACATTATTTCTCAGAATGCAATTCCAAAATAATGTTTACAAATTTTTCTAGCAATTTTGTCAGAATGTATGTATCCCACTTGACTGTAGTAAACTTTTGGGGCGCTGTCTGTGTGACAGACGAATGTCACCTTGTTTTCATTCAGCGATATGGAGACGGTTAGCGAGGAATTGACTGCAGAAGTGTTCGGATCATGCCACGGCACACAATAAAAAAGTTGCAATGTGCTAGAATTGTTTCTCTCGTACAAAGTGATGTTGTACAACGTACGATTGCTGAAACTGTGGGTGTCTCACACAGTGATGTGTCTAGAATCTGAAGGCGATTCAGAGACTGATAATGTTAAAGATCAACCACGATCTGGTCACCCGAGGGTCACAACACCTGCTCAGGATCACTATGTGAGAATTAATGCATCCCGGAGCAATAACTCAACAGCAAGGGAGATACGAGATCACCTCCGAGCAGCCTCGGGTGTACAAATTTTTGACCAGACCGTGCGCAATCATCTTCGAGGAGGAGGCCTACGTGCTAAAAGATGTCCTTATCGCAACAGACAAAATCGGCAAAACCGCTTGCAATGGGTACGGAATCATCAAGAGTGGACAGCTGAAGAATGGTCCCATGTTTTGTTCACTGATGAGACGAGGGATAGTTGAGGGTATGGAGAAGACTAGGTGCACAGGCAAGGTGTTGTGCTGTGCAAGAAGTCTACGCATAACAAAGTAGAGGCATCCTGGTATGGGCAGGAATCATGCTTGAACATTGAACGCCTTTAGTTTGTATTGAGGACATAATGACAACTCGGAAGTACATCACAGATGTCCTTCAAACTGTTGTGCACCCTTATCGACAGGCATTTGGTGAAATGTTTCTGCTGGCGGATGATAATGCCTGTGCACACCATGCAAGAGTCGTTGATCAATACTGTCAGCAAGCTGGTATTCAAAGAATGAACTGGTCAGCAGTAAGTCCAGACATGAACTGCATAGAGCATGCCTGGGACCTTCTGAAAACTGTCATTCAAGCATGCCACAAACAGCCCAACCATGTACAGGAGCTGATATTGGCCGCGCAGATAAAATGGGACAACTTGCCACAAGAGCAACTGGATAACCTCATTCTCAGTTTTCCTCGGTGCGTCAGAGATCTTGCGAGTTCTCGAGGAGGTCACACACGGTATTGATCCATGTGGAGAGTGACAATAAAAGAGAAGAGAACAATTGTGTTTCCCAAACAAAAAGACAGCCAGTGTATTTTGTTTATTGTTATGATACAGAATTAAACCATTTGCAATATTTGTGTTGTTTTGTAAAATATGCATTTGCAACATGCGTGCATAAAGGGGAAATATTATGTTATGGTATTTGTGGTACAATACATCTCTGATGCAAAACTTTGTTTGGACAGTTTATATCTTCATACTCACACCTGTGCTTGTATGTACATACATACCACAAAACTGTTTAATTTATAAATACAAAAGTTACAAATGGAGTTTTGCAAAAAAAAAAAAAATAACTGGGGTGAGGGTAGTAGGACACCCATAAAAAATATAATTTTGACTGCAGCCCTGTGGAAACAGATATTTTAATTAACTGTTAAAATGTTTTAATAAGCCCAGTTAAGACTTAGAGAATCTGGATGCTGCTGTTCATTAAAAGCTGTTTGGTGAATAAATGTAACTGGCTGTTAGAAAACTTGTACTCCGAGATTGGTAAAAGAAAACAAAAGTGGCAGTGGAGTGTGTTGCAATGCATTAACAAGCACGCATTTCAAAATATTCCTTTTTGAATTACATGCTTAATTAAATATCTTTCCATACAGTATGTTCATACTGAAATCAAATGATGTGTATAATGTCTTAATTTTTACAGGTTCACTGCTGTCCACATACAATGTATGTATCTTCCACAAGAAGAGTCAACAAGAAGTAATTCTTGTCACATTGCCTAAACATCATTTTTAGGCATATATTAATGACATTTTCTCTCTGCTGATATCCTAAATGCAGAAGAGTTGGTGGAAGCTCAAGTAAACTGAACTCAACTCAGCTTCTAAACAGTGAATAGTGCATGTAAGTGTGTTAACACTCATGAAACCTGTTTGATACCAGCGTAATATGTAAGTAAAAATATTTAAATCCATGTCAATACATGTGCTGTGTATTATTTTGTAAAAAAATTGGAGATTTTTTTCAATACATGTTTTACATATTTAAATTTAAAGTTGTATTTGTTTGTATATCATTAGCCAATAACTTGGATGGTTATGCAATTTCCATATCACAGACACACATTAAGTTTGCTTTATGATGCAGTGGATCAAATCACCAGTTCTCTCAGAGAAACTGGGAATCTCGTAAATGCTATAAACAAGAACCTGACTTGAATGAAATGAAAATAGTATTTATGTGTTCACTGGCAAAATATGTTCCTTATAAACAGAATTTCAACGGAAAGTATGCTATTTCCCTGCATTTTATTTATTATGGGTTCATTTGAGCCATCATTAATATAACATTAAAAATGCCCACTTGGGAAAATAACATTTTTTTATTACTATTCTGTTGCTTTATGCACCAGTATTACAAGAAACTAGATGCCAAAATGGCAATTCTGAAGATTTTTTTTAAATATATAACATTTGAAGTATATGTATGTTTACATCACAAAACACAGTATTTCTTCTCTTTTTTTTTTAATGGCATTCTTAAAATTTTGGCCAACAGCACTGAGGTAACCACAGACTAGAATTTAAACAGACAGGGAATTGGGAGGCACACAAATTTACTCGGAACAGGGAGAATCTATACTGTAGGAAGACAGAATATTTAATTTCATCATCATAACTTGAGAATTGTGTACGAAAAATTATTTATATATATGTAAGTAAACTGGTATCAATATAAAACAGCTACGAGTCCCATGAAGTGATCTTAAACACATTACTGCTACCAGAACTTAACTTTGGCAGATTTTATTCAAATCACAATCTAGGAAATAAAAAAAAATTTAATACAAAAAAATTGCTGCAAAAATTTGTTTAAACACAGCTGCAAGTTGCAACATTAAAAAAATATACAAATTGTTTGGGCTCTACCCTTACATGATGCATCACACTGTGAAAATAAAAGAAACCCGTGCAGAAATTCAATTAAATGTACCTACTTGTCTGCCGATATATGCATGCACATTTCACACCCCGTCCCACGGCAGCTGCTCCAGCCAACGTCGACACTGATGCACACCGTGTGGCAAAAAAGTTAATACAGTAGAATCCCGATAATTCGTATTGTCAAGGGACTGAATGTTAAATATGAATTATCGAGATATTCAAATTAGCGGGATTACCAATAATCGGGAGCAAAAAAAGAAAAAAATACATAATAACGAGATTAATGCAAATTTGCATTAATATGTAATGCTAAACGCATGGCTACATATTATGTATACATATGTACAGTATATATAAATCAATAATTACATCAATAAAAAAAACATTAAAAATTTATGTTTAAATAATCTGTAATTTTACTTTGGTGCAAGCCTTGCAGACGGGTATTGTCGATGGCTTTGTCAAACATGTTCAAAGCAGAAAATACTTCATCGCCAACATCTGATTTCGCTAAGAAATGGTGCACGTTGTTGATGTATTGTTTAGCCACTTTAGGTGTAATTGTCAGCACATCATCTTCGTCATCACCTTCACCATCAATGTCCTGAGATGGAGTCAGAATTTCGTCATCAGTTAGAATCCCCGCTACCGCATCGTCAAAATGGACGAAATCTTCAAACGTTATAGAATTTTCTTCATTTTGAGGAAGACGATTCCAATTCACAGGGCATTCTAAGTCTTGTTCAGTAACTGCTGATGAAAGTTCCACCTTCGTGAATCCACAGCACAAAAACCGTTTTTTATTGTGCTTTCGCTAACACTTTTCCACTCCTTGTGAGCAATGTTCATGGCTGAAAATAAGGTGATTTTATGATCCTTCCCATCTTCGATGCTGTCAAGGAGTTGCATCACTACTTCCTTGCGGTAAAAGGTTTTGAACGTTTTAATTATGCCCTGGTCTAGAGGCTGCAGCTTAGAAGTAGTGTTGGCAGGCAAAAACACAACATTAACATGACTGAGCGGTGGGGTATTGTTNGGAGTTGCATCACTACTTCCTTGCGGTAAAAGGTTTTGAACGTTTTAATTATGCCCTGGTCTACAGGCTGCAGCTTATAAGTAGTGTTGGCAGGCAAAAACACAACATTAACATGACTGAGCAGTGGGGTATTGTTGTGGGCCATACAATTATCCACGAAAAGTAGAATTTTTCGTTACCGTATCTCCATATCAGCATTCACTGATCGTTTCCATTCCTTGAATAATTCGCCTGTCATCCACGCTTTTTTGTTTGCACGATGGGTCATCGGAAAAGTTTTTATGTTTTTAAAACATCTTGGTTTGGCTGATTTACCTATCATGAGTGGTCTTAATTTCTAAGATGCATCCATGTTGGCGGCCAACAATATGGTTACACGTTCTTTACTCTTTTTTTTTCCGCCATGACACTTTTCTTCCTTAAAACATATTGATCGGTCGGGGAGACACTTATAAAATAACCCCGTCTCATCTGCATTAAAAATGTTGTTGGGCTCATAAGAATAGATTATTTCTCCCAATTCGTCTTTCCACTCAGAACAAACGTCGGCCGATATACTCGCACTTTCCCCACAAAGCTTGTTCAATTTTATGCTGTGCCTTTTTTTAAACCTATCAAACCAACCATCACTTGCACGAAAGTCTTTAATTCTCATTTTTTGTGCCAAAAATTTTGCTTTTTCTCTTAAAATGTTTCCTCCGACTGGTACATTCGAATTCCATGCTTGCGCAAACCACTTTTTAAAACTCTCTTCTAGTTGTGGATACTCACCAGTCTTAAAGCGCTTTACTTTGCTGTCCGATGTCTGGGAGGCGACTTTGTCCTTGTTCTTCAGAATTGATGTTATTGTGGAAGGAGGAACGTTATAACGTTTGGACACGTCAATTTGTTTATCACCACCGGCCACGACGTTAATGATTTATTTTTTTCTCTAATGGAAAGACACTTATTAGCTCTTTTCGGAGGCATGGCTAAGACCGAACTGACTAACTTTTCACTCGCTCTGCTCCTTCCTACCCTCTCATAACCGTAGACCGGACAGCAAGGCGCCTCTTAGTTCTGAGAATCACAGACACATCGCCTCACAGCCTACTCTGCATCATTACCTGCCCTTCAAACCCTCCTACGTCCCTCAATACCCTTCCGGTATTTTTTACCCTGCCCGAATTGCATAAATCTAGAGCTGGTGTACAGTTTAGGGTTCAAAACATTACGAGTTAACGAGATTTTTAAGTTGTAAATAAGAATTATATGACTTTTAATTGAGCTTGAGCACCAAAATAAATACGCATTATCGAGGGGACCGGAATGCATTGGTTTTTTACGAATTAAAGGGATTTTCTCAAGGGACCGGCAAATTTGTACGAATTAGCGGGATATACGAATAATCGGGATGCGAAATATTGGGATTTCATTGTAACTCCACCTTCTACCCTAATTTTTCTTCCTCGCCAGTTCCACCCATCTTGTTCCTGTTAAAGCCACTTTCTGTCTTACACGGAAATGCTGTTTTCGGCCAGTTGGACCACATTTTAATCACAACATGTGACAATTAAAATTATTTTACTTTTAATAAATTGGTCTTTTATTTTCCTGTGATAATATAATTAAAAATGTAACTGAAACTGAAACTCGACAAACGAGGCAAACACACTTATCTTTGACCATAGTAAACAAGAATTCTTCCTCCCAATCATTATTAAAATGATACATTTTACTTTTTTTGGCAGTGCTCATTTTGTATCGTAAATTCTGTTCTGAACACACAGATAACACACCACGCAAAAGTACTCTTTGAACACCACTGATATTACTCACACCGTTCGTTGACTAAAGCCCCGGCCACACTCGCGTGTTACTATGTCGAGTACACTTTGATCAGGTTATGTTTACATTTTGTAAATCGTTGCCGCCATTTTTCGAAGAGAGCGCGACCTAGCGCGAATATTCATAACGATTAGCGCGAAGGTGTACTCTCATAACGATTAGTGCTCCAGGCGACGGAGTAAATTGTTGTTCGAGTTTACCAAACTTGCAAACTTGCCAAAATGGAATAAAACTCACAAGGCGGTTTCTTAATCCAGAACGCCAATCTTTACAAACAATGGGAACAAACAATACTAAGCTGCGCCGACAACTCCGGCGGTGCGCAGCGTTCTTTTCGGCATGACTTTACTTTACATTTTATTATTACGTATCACAGTATCGCCGCAAGAGTGACCGACAGAAGGCGCTTATTTTTAATTTCTTGAGGGAATGTGGACATATGTCTGCGATCGACTTTCAAAGCTCTCACGATCGACCGGTCAATGGCGATCGACCGTTTGAGCATCCCTGGTCTAAACCATATGTAAAATTCCTGAAACACATACATAAAATATTTACGTTTAAATTGAGTAACATTATCTGAACTACTTTATTTGTGGTTATGTAGTAAGAAATTACTTTTTTCCTTTAACTGTTATTGTTTCAGAAATAATGAAAGTAACATTTAGAAATGTTAACTTAATTAAGTTACCATTGAATTTTGTACATTAAAATTTTTCTAATTTTATGGTAGTAATTTTTTTTAGGAAAACATGCTTTGTAAACCATTTGTGTAATGCAGTCAAGCAAAATAACAAAAAAAAAAAAAAAAAAAAAAACCTTATTCACTTTGGTGGTGAGGTAGGTACAAGCATTAGATATTGTTAAAGAATTCTTTTGCAATTGTGATTTTTGTCACAATGCAAATGATCAGCCATTATACATCAGGAAGCAGCATGACTAAAATATGATACTGGGGCCTGTTGGTAAATTTTAATATTTTACTTAAGATACATTATTGTGGTATATATATTGGCTGCACCATGTAACGTGGTACGCGCATAGTTATAGCCGGCTTTAAGTTGCCACTCGGCTATAACTTACCACTCAACTAACTCAAGACGGAGTAACACGAGACTCTTTAAAATGGACGCCAATTAAATATGAAATAAAGTCAAGTTCTGGTTTTGTTTTGTTCCATACTTTTATTTACCATTTAAGTGAAACAGTTCACATACGAAGTTCAGAGTACGAACAGGTTTTAGATAACCAGACAAGTGCAGAAAAGCGCCACAGTCGTTCATGAATTAATTCATTTCTTAAAAACTTGTATCGCAAGAAGAATAAATGCAGCGACCTCCCACACTGGCGGAGGAATAATCTAGCAAGTTCAAGTTTGCTGGTGTGGGGGTTGGCGCTAAGCCTGACGCGGCCTAGGCGAGCACTAGTTGACGACTGCTTCAAACGAGTGACTTGATTCAACTGACTTTAATGGCGACAGGCACACGTGTACTTGTGCTGCCTATCACCCCCCTCTCCTCAGATAAGGGCCTGGCGTGGGCTGCCAGGCACGCTCTTCACACGTTATCAAAACTGCGTCGTAGGAACTTGTTGAGCAAAACTGTCGACGCAGTCTGAAAAAAGCTAATCTAATGCTGACGCTTAACAAAAACGGCAACCGGATGCCTGATAAACGTTAAACGGCAAAAGTATGCCCGATTAACAAACTATCACAGTAAACTAACCACCACAGCTATTAATTTCAAACCCGATAAAAATATTATGAAGGTTGGCGAAACGAAAGGAAATGGAGCACGTGTCCCGAAAATTAATAATACTGCGTCATTACAACCATTTTTTACTACTTTTACAGGGAAATCATCCATAAAATATTTTTACTCGTTACGTTATCTATATAAACAGTTTTAATTAATTTTCCTGTTGCTTTTAAGTTGTCTGCAGTATCAAACTACCCAAAATTTTAGTAGTTTCCATATCCACTGTAGTGTTCTCCCCTCCCCTTTCCTTCTCAAGGCAGTGCTTTGCTTGAGAAGGTGATAGTTCATAACTTTCAGCAGGAACTAGTTGTCACATTCTGAAAGAAAGATAATTTACACCTGTTTTACTTGGTGTATATCCAGCCCTCCAGTTGAACATAACTCCAATGCCCTGCATACTACTTTTGTGCTATTTGTAGTCTTGACTTACATGGTCATTAGAAAAGTGTGAAGGTAAATGTTACGACACAAAATTCATGTAGTGCACAGCTATACAGCTGCATTAATAATGAGACCAAATTAACTGAGGAGAATAAATTAGGAAATTATTTATAACCTTGACAACCTAGAAATTTTTTTTGCAGAGAACTAGCATTGCAATAATTAATTTTAATATCTTGTGGTTGAAGTATTTTAAGTTCAATATCATGAATTTTGAATAGGTAGGAAGTGAGAAAGATGGATGCACATAAACAGTTATAATATTCCCATTCACTTCTCCTACCCAGACTGTTCCACCGAGTACCCAGTCCACCTCAAGTACAATCACAAGTTTCTGATGTTCTTAAAATTGAAATATAGGCTATGCGTGAATGCCAAAATAACAGGAAAATTTTCCTTAAATCATTTTGCTTTTTCAAATGCAATTTTCATATTTCCCTGAGTAGAAACCCCCATATCCACGTTTGACTACTTAAGAAAAATACCAGCACTCTCAGGCATTCTTATTTCAAAACAATGCACTATGAAACTGTTCAACCCTGTACAACATGCAATAGTTTCATCTTCAGATTTTTCACCTAGATTGCCAGAGTCAACCTACAACTGGGTACAGAATGACTTCATTTTAAAGCCCACTCAACTTCTTCAAAGATGCAAGATGCAACATTGACAGAACATCAGTATTTTACAGTGAATAAAAAATACTATTTTCATGTAGATGGATAATGGTGATGTCAACATGGAGAAACATGTTTGTTCACCAAATGTAGAAATACTTATTCAAATAACAACCTTTATCCACTGTGACTGCACTTAAAAATTATACAGACTGTGATTTTCATAAACCAAAAGATTTCCAACTATGTAAAAATTATGGCTCACAATCAAATTATGCATTTAAATAATTAATATGAATAATCCTGTGCTATACTGAGTTTTACTGTAAAATATAATATGGTAAAAAATGAAGCTAATTTGCTATGGTTCATTCAACTGTTATATCTCCATGTAAACAAAATTTTTTCACAATTTTCTTTTACAGCATTTGTTTCATGTATGAAACAATTAGCTCAATGCCAGTAATATTCTGTGAAATCTGTAAACCTAAGGTGAAAATACAATGTTAAACTATTCTTTACAAATGTGTTCATATGTCTTAGTTTTATGCTATGTATGAAATCTAAAAAGAATTTCTGTGTTTGAAGTGGTACTTTAACAGTGACTGAAATAATGTTTTCATCTTTAACACTAGATTGCCTTTGTTTCATATCAAACATGCCAAAGCTACCTATGTGTGTGTATGTGTGTGTGTGCATTTCTAATCCTGCATTTAAATAATTCTAGCTTTTGAAATATCAGCAACTGAATAACTTACTTCATAAAAATCATGGACAGCAGCAAAATGAAAATTTATACAGTACTGTAATAATTGTGTAACAAAAAGGACAAGTGCAAACAACAGATATAGTTATCATTTTTAACTATTTGATCTGAATTTTGTTATGTAACATCCAAATTTAAAGATTCTACATGTGAAACAAAGCTGCTCTGAGTTTCTTTGGAATTAATAAAATTATCATTCTGTGTATCGGAGGTAAAGGGTACTATGTCACAAATATGGAACTTTGCAGGAGTGCTCTTTGTCACGATACCATGATGGCACATAGTGCCCTTTCCTACTGACTAAATCGCTAATTATTCAGTTTAGGAGACAGTACTTTGCACCCTGGAAAAGAGAGTAAAAATAAAATAAGACAATGTCAAAACCTCTGTTTTTTTATATACAGAATTCCCTTTACCTCCGATGCACAGAATTAAACTGTACGATTTTACTCATAAACTAAGGCAACAAGTTAGTCAACCATTTCATGCCCGCTGTAGAGATGGTATGATATTTTGTACCGCAACCACCAAGATGTTATCTCTCAAAAAATTAAAGTGAGGCACATTTAAATTGAGATAATAGCAGAATGCAATATGCTGTCGCCATCTGGGGGTCTTAAGGTGATCTGACAATATGCCTATCGGACACTATCAGGATAGCTACTTAGTGAAATGCCTGGGTGCCAGTTAACCTCTACCAGCTAACACACGTCTGAACATGAGTTTTCAGGGGTACATGGAAAATTCTGCCAGTGTGGCTGGTGGACATGAGTGACAAGATATTATACATGGTTACGCTCCTGTAAATGCAATGTTGTCAGGGCCGCACTGCATGCCCATAGCTGATGGGGTTACACTAATATTTAATAAAGGACATGAACACCAATTCCCTTGTGCCAGATTTATTGGCCTAGGCCACCTTGTGGTACAGCTACAATTCCAACACAAAATACATACACACTGCCCTTAATGAAAATATTAATCAAACTGCCAATCGGGAAGTATACTCCTCAGAAGAGTGCTGTGCAATCTCTGCTGATCAGGATGCTCTTAGATAAAAAAACATTCCCAGAGTCAGCTGGTGTAGCATGAGGCCATCCGGGAGCACTGCAAATCTGTCTGAAAACTAAATGAGCCCATGAGTAGCAAGTAGCAAGGGCACATGTGGAGGAATTAATGACGAGAGTGAACAGAAACTATTAAGTCTATTTACTCACAAAGATGAAGGAACCCACAGGATCCGTATCTGTCCCTCACTGCACCTACTTTAAGACTGGCACCGTAGCAGCCAGGAGACTCCTTCTGTGTCCTCCCAACTATTAAAACTCTAGCAATAAACAAAACAACATAATGCTTTTATACTTGCATAAAATGTTTGCAAGACAAACATAAACTCTTTCATTAAACAATATCAGCAATTATAATTACGCTTTTAAATAGGTAATTAGGTCTTGGTGGCCGAATATGTGAGATCAGGAGGTTCAGGGGGTCCAAATTACGTGACATTACACAGCACTTGTGACCTGGTCACTGCTGATTTGGTGACACCAAATTTCTGCCAGTATTTTGGTGTTACACACCTTTTTACCCTCTGTGGCCTCTTAGAACTGCCCACTCAACGCGCAACAGACACCCTGCAGTGCCCTCCAGGTGCTGCTGGGTGACCACCAGGGCTGGGATAGGGAATAGGGGAGGACATATGATTACAATGCAAACTGCTGTGGGCATAATTTATTCCAATTGCATTTGTTTCTCCTTCTATAGTCATACCATTTCAAATAACAAAATGCCTGTTTGACACATGTAAACTGCTTAAAACATTTCCCATAACTAACATACTTGCAGTGCATCCTTTTCTCATGATTATTACTGCTTTCATTGTAAAGCATGCCCTGTTTCATCAAGAAAGTCAGCACATTTTGAATTAGCATGGCAGTTTATCCTATGCTGCTGTTTATTCCAAGTTATGTTAAAAGATATATTGTATTATGTAGCATTTCGTAATACAGTACAAGATTTTGTTCATTTTTCATGCCCTTCCCTAATTTTTTTTTGAAGATAATAAGAACAAATTAAATGATTGAGAAATTAATTTCAAAAGGACATCAATCTGTATCACTATACTGCTCATAAAATGAATTGTCTAATCAATGCTAATGAAAGAAATTCTCATTTATTGCCACCTTTAAATTATTAAATTAGTGCTTTCAGTGATTATAAAAGTGAATAAAAATTTTCTACAGTTTACATTTGTGATAACTATAAATAATGTACAGATTTTCAAAAAACACAAGAAAGAATGATAAAAAGCATAAAAAGGCATGCATAACTTAGGGCTCTTCTCAGCCATTTTCTTGGCACAACCCAACCACAGATCTACAATAACTGAGCATTCATAAACTACAAGACATGAAGTAGAATTCAATAAATTGAAATCATAGCAATCGTCAGCAGGGCCGAATTTCTCATTAGGCCAACTAGGCCCAGAGAGCGGTACTTTTTAGGGGGCAGCATGGCATAATAGGAAAAATAGAAGAAAATTAGTTTAATTGAGCTTTAGTTGTGTGCTAGGATAAAATTTATGACAATTCTAAAATAAATCCAAACAAAGTGACTGGTAATTGTTTATGACAAACGTAATAAAAGTCCTTGTTACCTGCCAGTGCCAGCTTCCAGTTAATTTTTATCAGGGGACAGAAACTAGTAAAGGGCATACGTTTTCTAATAAGTCTTTGTTGTATTTCAGGTTTTCAAATTTCGCTCTGCTAGTAGCTGACGAATGAGAATAGTTTGTTTTCAGTTCCATCAAATCTATCATTTATTGCAACACAAAAAAAAATGTTGCAGTTCATGCTTTATAGTGAGAAGGTTACACTGATACTGAAAGCCGATGATGGCGTGCGAAATAGCTGCTTGCAACCAGATATTAAAATGGAAACTAATAAACTTGACAGCAAACTAGCATAAATAAATTTGTACATAATAATTGTATTGCCAATGACAGCAATAATTACGATTACAAACATAACTTCCACTAATTTTATCTGAGCTGTAACAAAAATATTTTCACTATCATAAAAATATATAATTACCTGATTCATTGAAAACACAACATTTCACTTAAAAGGAAACGCTCATAGGCATTAAATCTAGAGATGACTGAATTATCAGTATTGGTGATTTATCACAACTACCTGAAAAAGCTATCACTGGCAGTTACCCGGTGTCCAAATAGCTATTCATCGTAATGATAAAGAAAAGTGGTACACACGTAATTAAGGTGTGGTAGACTGATTTTAATTTTTGGTCCGAAACATTTACTTACGGTTTTCCAATAGCACTTTCAAAATTATGTGATGAAACAGTGATATGACGTTCGTATACATTTAATTTTACAAACAATTCCGAAGCTGCAGAGGTGGAGTGGCTAGACCACTCACCTTCCACTGAGGTGGAGCCAATCCTGGATTTCATAAATTTAAGAAATGTGGCGGGCGTTGCCGTAGGCTGGTGGGTTCTCTCACGGTACTCTTGTTACATTAAAACTCTCACAGTAAGTGTAACAAATTTAAAAGCACATATTCAATGCTGTTAGCACCAAACTGCAGCCAGTAAACACGGATTTAGGACAAGTTGTTATTAAAATATAGCTGTCTGTTCGACTTTGTTGTAAATTTAAGAGAAACAGAAATCTTTGCCCATTACGAACATCTTTTAAAGTCCTTCAGCAGTGTAGAAATGTACAAATTTGTTGAGGAAAGGGGAAAAAGCACATTCAGAGGTCTGATATGAGCGAGGATGGAGAACTACTTCCTAAAACAGAATCAGATCATTTTCATGTTGGTATATACAATAATTTATCCCTTGATACACTCAGAAAAGAGCTGCAAAAGTATAATTCATGTTATAAATTCCTTTTATGAGAATGGCCTTGAGCTATCCTTAGTATAGTCCAGTCATGGTTACTTCACACGTTTCTGAAGACCTGCTCATGTTCTACTTGCAACATATTTCTCCACCTCGTGCAAGAATTGCTTAACCCAGACTAGTAAATTACGCCAGACACCAGAGGGACAACGCACCCCATTCATGCACACTAAGTGTAATAATATTTTGCATAAGAACTATTTCTTACTAGCCTACTGCCAACACACATATTTTATCATTGTTTTTGTTAATATTAATTATAAAGAAATAATATAATTTATAGATAAAATATAAAATAAATTTTGATTAAAAATAAGGTAATTTTATGTTAACAAACGTATAAAACACTTGTGACACATGGCATATTTAGGAAATAACCAAATACAGTAATACCCCGACTTATGCTACCCCATTTTACGCATATTCTGAGATACGCGGTTTTTCTTTTTGAGCGCTGCGTGCCTCGGCCCTCCCACCCCGCCCAGTCAGTGTTCGGTTTACGACAATTCAAACGTGTTTCGCGTGGAATTGTCTTACGTACGCAGTGCGTGTTATTATTAACTCTAATTATGTCATCCAAAAGAACAAAAAATGAGTCATTTGAATCAAACAAAAAAAGAAAATCACTATCTTTGGAGTGTAAACTGAATTTTATCAAAGACTTTGAAGCAAAAATTAAAATTTGTGAATTGGCAAAGAAATTTGATCCACCGGAATCAATAGTCCGGACAATTATAAAAGGTAAAGAAAAAGTTGTGGAAGCTGTGAAAGATTCTCAATCTTTGAATTCAAGCATCATTCGTAAACGTCATGGTATTATCGCTCAGATGGAAACATTGTTAAAATTATGGCGTGATAATCAAGTACGAGTGAAAAATTGTCCTGTTGATTAAAACACGGTGTGCTCTCAAGCTAAGCAGATTTTTGAGAGACTAAGAGAAGAAGCTGGGGAGACGGCCAAAGATGAAATGTTTAAAGCTAGTAACGGCTGGTTCTGCCGATTCAAAAGTCGTTGTAATTGGCATAGCATCGCAGAGAGTGGAGAGGCGGCAAGCGCTGATAAAGAAGCTGCATCTTTCTATCCAGAAAAACTCAAGACAATCATAGAAGAAGGTGGCTACACTAGCCAAACCATATTCAACGTAGACGAAACCGGTCTTTTTTGGAAGAAAATGCCTAAAACAACTTTTATCGCGCATTAAAAGAAAACCTTTCCAGGTTTTAAAGCCGACAAATATTGATTGATAATGATGGTTGGTGCGAATGCAGCTGGTGATTGTAAATTGAAACCTTTCTTAGTTTATCGCTCAGAAAATCCAAGAGCCTTAAAAAATTAATCTAAAGCTGGTTTGCCCGTCATTTGGAAGTCTAATGCGAAAGCTTGGGTGACAGGTTCTCTTTTTGAAGACTGGTTTGTCCATAATTTTATTCCTGGAGTCGAACATTATTGCCAATTAAAAGAAATCCCATTTAAAGTGATGCTAATAATTGACAATGCACGAGGTCACCCTCCTGTTACTCTAATTAATTTCGACCCACGAGTAAAAGTTGTACTTTTGCTACCAAACACCATCAGCTTGCTTCAACCGATGGACCAGGGAGTCATTAAAACATTTAAAGCTTACTGCACAAGACGATCGTTTGCGCATCTACATGAAGCTATGCGACAAGACAACAGGCTTTCTGTCAAAGACTTTTGGAAGTAATTTAATGTTTTAGATGCTGTTAGAATTGTTGGACAATCTTGGAATGAGATTTCACAAAAAACTTTGAATGGCGTCTGGAAAAAACTGTGTCCATTCTTTTTCACCACCGAAACCCAAGGAGAATCAGCGCCAGATCTTGAACAAATCAATAGTGTAGTTAAAAAAGTGGTCGATATTGCCAAACAATTAAATTTAGAGGTGGATGGTGCTGACGTTCAAGAATTGCTGGATTCACACAATCAAGAGCTGACAATTGACGAGCTTATAGAAATGCGTGAGCATGAGCAAGACATTGAACAAACTGATTCGTTAGACCAAGTTGAATTGGAAAATCAAATGACGATTGCAAACTTAACAGAAGGCCTCAGTTAAATTGAAAAGGTGTTACAAATTTTAGAAAAAATTGACTCCAACGAAGAGCGCATTTCTACTACAAAATGGGGAATAAAAAAATTATTGGCGTGCTACAAGGAAATTTTGCTTGAAAAGAAGAAAAATTTAACTCGTCAGGCGACAATGTTAGAATATATGAAGCCATCTACGTCAAAATAACTTTGGTTTACGTTTTTTTATTCATAACAATGTACATTGTTTTATTATCTAACATTTTATTAAACATTTTTCTTCTAAATTATGGTTTTCTTTAGACTCTGGTCCCAATTAAACATAATTTATATGTGTTTATATGCAAAATTGAACCCCGACTTACGCAAATTCGACTTACACGATTATCGCTCGGTCCCACCTATCGCGTAAGTCCGGGGTATTACTCTACATCATACATGGGGTGATTTTTAAAAGGTTTGATTCAAAAAGTGTGATGAAACCGTGAATAGACTATAGAGGGAAATGACAACAGGACCAAACTATGCAAATTTCTACACCAAGAAGGTATTTTTAAAAGTGTATCCAAATATGTGCATACCACTCAGAATAACATTCAGTGTTCCAGTCACTAACTGTTTAGTAGAACATACTTATTCAACTCCCTGGCATGTGAAAAGCTACTTGCTGTCAATCATGGTAAAATACAGATTATCGGCATGGCACTAATGAACATAGAGGGAAAGATGCTACGGGACCTGAACTTCGAGGACATTATCAATTCTTTTACCCAAAGGAAGGCTAGAAAAAAGATTATCTCCAAATAAGACATTAGTTTTGCTGCTGTTATTTAGTACTTTTATTAGTAGTTAAGTAAATATTAGATTTTTCCTTGCTCTTATATAATATTGGTTAGGCACTTTCATTCCAGTAGTATTATATATAGCAAAAATGTAATTAAGCATTTTCTCTGGTGTCCATAGATCTTCCCTATTGTCGGAACACAGTGACGAATGACGAATAGCAGAACAAAGATGACAGATCCTATTGTATTGCTGTTTTGATTGTTATATATATATATGTGTGTATGTGTATGTATATATATATGCACATATATCATATACACATTTCATGGGACATCAATATTTTAGCCAAAAGAAATACTAGAATAAATGCCAACAAATAAAAAGTTTAGTTAACATAGCTTACCATTGTAAATTATAAGAATTATAGAACAGGTTAACTAAATAACATAATTTAGGTCCTTTTAAAATTAATACTCGTTTGTTGTTTTAATAAAGTAATTTATTTATAATGTATTAATGTGATAATTTAAATTATGATAACCTATCTGGTCTCATCTCTGAGCATTGTAAAGTAATAAATGAATAACAAATGGAAACAAGAAAACAGATGGGTGAAGGCAGCGGCACTTTTCCCTGGACCTACAGGCGGCAATGTGGGAAATCCGGCCCAGATCGTCAGTAACTACAGGACAAGAACAGTACGAGAAATAATAGAAATGTCAGCAGGGATGATGGCTACAAGTTGAATAAAACTTGAGAATCACTTTTCAGAACAGATCAAATTGACTGACAGGACATCACAATATTTAACCTTCACAACACCATGAAGAAGGTATAAATGCAAGGGGATGCTGTTCAGGCTCACTTCTGCAACAAAAGTCTTCCAGCTAATAATGTTTCACAGACACTGCATGAAACAAAAGGTGCAGAAAGTAAAGTAGAGCTAAACGTCATCATCAAGGCAGCTATCAAAAAACTTAAAAGAAACTGGCCTAACAGCAAATGTGTTTTTGGTCAGAAACAGTGAAATTCTAGGACACCTTCTCTCAAAGGACTTCTACCAGACCCAGAGAAAAATGAGGCGATTGAGCAACTGAAGAAGCCATCATCAATTCAAGAACTTCAGAAATTCCTTGGAATGATAACTACTTATCAAAATTTATCCTGAAAATTCCAGAGCATTCTGTTTCATTAAGGAAATTTCTTGACAAAGATGTATGGCACTAAGAACTGGAGCAGGAGAACGTTTTTGCAGATCTCAAAGAAGTCTTAAGTCACCATCATTGCTGAGATAGTATCACCATACCAAACTAGTGACCATTTCAGTAGCTGCCAGTAGCCACTCAGTGACTTCAGTACTTCTGCAAGAAAACCACCCAATTCTTACAACATGTGACTATTGAAACAGAAGATAAACCACTGAAAGTTATCTTCAAAAAACCTCTCCAAGTCCATAAAATCCAGTTGTCATTTACAAGTAGGGATCTGAATTATACATTGCAGATACATTGAGCAGTGATTGCAGCAACTTACCAGAACCAGACTTCCAGTAAAATTGTCAAGTACAGGTGGTGATTCCAATCTCAGCACAGCACAAAGTACAACTGAAGGATGCCATACAAGCAAGCACAGAACTGTCTGACCTACGTCAGATAATACAAGTGAGTGAGTGAAGACATTTGGGCAGCTCTTAACAGTGAGGTATTGAGAGCCTATGAAGGAGATTGAGGTGAGTATGCAGCAGCTTCAAAATGAAAGGGCGGGGGAAACGGGATATCCCAGAGAAAACCCGCCGACCAGCTGCATCGTCCAACTCAATTCCCACATGCAACAATCCGAGAGTGACCTGGCCGGGGAAATACAACAAAGTTAGCAAGAAATAATACAACAGGTAGCAGGTAACCTACATAAATACTGGACCTTTCAGAAAGAGCTAGCTGCGTATGATCACATTATCACAGTTTCATCGTTCCATAAAGGTGCTCAGGGTACCCTGGTGCTGGCAAGATATTGTGTATTCCAACAAGGGGTGCCACAAGCCATTATCAGTTATGTTCAGCAATGAACGACCTGCCAGAAACTTCACAATGACCCTCAACAGAAATCCATTAGTGAGGAGGCAGTATCCTCCAGACCACGGATGTATGTGGCCTCTGACCTGCGTTATCATAAAGGTAGAAACTTTCTTCTCTCATTGCAGACTCTTACTCCGGCTACTTTGACTTTGAAGTGCTCCCATCTACTAGTGAAGTAATCATTAAAAAGTTTGTGTGAATCTCCCGGCATGGGATATCAGATGAGCTTCGCATGGATGAAGGACCTCCACAACAGGTTCTAAAATTCAGTGAAGGATGGAACTTCAAACACCAGATATCAAACCCACATTTTCACCATTCCAATAGTCTGGCAGAGAGGTCTGTACAAGAGGCAAAAAACCTTACTGCAAAAAATGTAAGTAAGTTAACTTTGACATATGGGTGGCATTGCTGCAGCACAGAAATTCCCCTCCCCCCCAGAGTAAGTTAGGCTCCCTGGTACAAACACTAATGGGATGGAAAATGAAAACCACCTTGTCAATTAGTGCAAAGCTGCTGCAGCCTGAATTAAAGGAGAACGTCAAAACCTAGTAGAAATTGACCAGTTCAACAAAAACAGACAGCAGCCCACTCCATTAAAAAGAGCACAAAACATACTTTAACGCGAGATACACAATGGGTTCCAGCAAAAGTGGTGGGACGAGTTCCCAACTGAAGGTCATACATAATAAATAACCCAAAGGATGCTACTGGAGAAATTCATGGTACTTGAAGCCATCAGGATCCCAGGTGACACATTCACAGCTTGAGCAATACCCTTAGCAGTTGGCATCCACCTCATTCGCAAGAGGTCCTCAAGAAGAAATGTTGCCAGAAATGCTGGACCTAGAACACCAGCAAGCCACAGAGAAACTTCAAGAAGCATCTCTCCAGACTTCTGAGAGTTCAGTGATAACCAAAAAGATCCATGCATACAAAGGACTGACCATAAACGTTAAATTACTCCTGAAGCTAGGCAGACTTGTAGTGTAAGGAATGTTATTCCAACCCAGAAACTAGATTTGTGAATCCAAATGAAAAGAGTAATTGGTCATAAGTGAGGGGTGTGATTCCATCGCAGAAACTTGACTAATGAAATTGATTTTTGTAGTGTATAAAGTTTATGTGTTAGGTTAAAAGGGGAGATGTCATAGATGGATGAGGTAAAATACATGGCGGAGTGGACCGCAGCGCCAGTAACAAGTATGGTGGGCCTGTAGAACCAGTGACACATGCACCAGTGTAATTATGGAGTTAACACTACAGGTACTGTTTTGAATAAAATACTGAAAATGTGAACAGAAACCCAGTAATAAAGATGCAAGGTTGCATTCTATAAACTAAAAGCACATTAAAGGATCTGATTATCTGTACAAGCCTACACCTCGAAAGTGATCTATTGGCTGTCTATTCAGAAGAAAAATAATTTCTTTTACTGTACATTTTTGTCTTTTCTACAATTTTGAATCAAGCAAATAAATGCACAGTGACTGCATACAAGAAGTTTCAAATTGTAGTGTTGATCAGATTGCTCCTGTAACTCCTATTCTAACATGAGATTTTCCTAGTATGCTGAACATTTTTTGTGCATTACTTCAACTCACTTACAGTGAGAGAAACTTGTGATATGTAAGTTTTCATGTAAGAATTATAAACATAATAATAATGCACATTCTTTTAAGTTTCAATTTTTTTTAAATAAGTCTTCAGTTCCCTGCATGAAGATTAGTAATGTACACACTGGCATGACTGATGAGATATACATAAACAAATTATATAGTGGTTCAAAATATTGAAATAAGTATTTTTTTAATACAGGAATTAAAAAAATTTGAGACAACTAGATAAAAAAAAAGCTTTGTGGATGGAATCCTGGTAGATTTCAGTAAGGACAAAAAAATTAAGTGATGTTGCCTGTGAAAATTGAAAGATCATTTACAGCAGAGTCCAGTCCATATGAGGAATCTGAAGGAACAGTTGCACAAAAGAGCAACAGGAAGTTTGTTGTATTTGACAGGTGTAAAATGACCAGACTGGTCATTGTTAGTTTGAAAGAAACAGTTTGGAAACTTTGGGAAAAAGTCCTCCTGAATGAGAGTCCAGTGTGTCACCACAGCACCACCTCGCTGAGAATGGACTGAAATTCTGATATAACCTTATCTTACACTCAGACTGGACTGAAACAGGACTGGTGTGAGGCAATGCAGTTCAGTTGCCAAGGAGGACAAAGAGTGAAAGTAAATGTCAAAAATAAAGTTGCACAGTGATGCAATGAAGTAGTCAATCATTATTACAAAACAGAAGTATTAAGAAATTACGAATATTTTTTAATATTTCAAAGATTCATGTCGATAAATTATGGAAATAAATCTGTGTGTCTGAGGTAAAAAAAACACTATGTACATTTTACAAAACTGAAGTTTTGACATAGTTTTATTGTATTTTTCACTCTCTTTTCTGAGGTGCAAAGCAGGTATCTCTTACACAGAATAAAAAAAAATTTTGCCTGTAGACTATGTGCCATCATGGTATCATGCCATATTTGTGACAAAGCGCTCTTTACCTCCGATACACAGAAATAACAAGTGGAGCACATTGAAAATGTTATCACAAAAGTTTTAAATAAAATATAGGTGTCCAAAAAGTCTTTCCCTGAATACAAACTTTATTTATATCCGCTATATGTAAGATAGTGATTTGAAACTGGTGCCAAATTGTTGGTAAACTAACCAAGTTTTTGTTGTAGGTTTCAGTAACGTTAGCAAACTAACCAAATTTTCTGTTGCAAAAGGACACACATCAGTAAGTCTCCAAGTAATCACCATTGGTAGCACATATAGCCAATATTCAATTTCTGTCCATACATCAGTTAACATCACAAGAGTGATCAATGTGATGACAGTAGATATCCATTGTGGCAGAGTTGCAAGATCTGATACAGGAGTTCTGTAGACATTGTCTTTGACACAACCCCATAGAAAAAAAATCTAATGGGGTTAGGTCAGGAGTGTGTGTAGGCCAAGCTGTCAGGCCATCATGACAGATCCATCATCCAGGGCAAGTTGTATCAAGATAGGCATGAACCTCCACACCCCAATGAGGCGGTGCACCATTTTGTTGAAAAATGACATCTGGATGATACTCAAGCAACTGAGGAACAGCAAACAATTGTAACATGTCCAGATACACTGGAGATGTGATGGTGCCCTCAACGAAAAAGAATGGTCCAATAATTTTGTCATGCAAAACCGCACACCAAACATTCACCTTTGGACTGTCTCTGGTACACACTGACACCTCACCAGGGGGCTCTGAACCCCAAATATGCACATTATGCCGGTTTACTATACCACTGATGAAAAAGGTCGCCTTGTCAGAAAAAGCAACATGTTTGAGATAGCCATTATCGCCTTCATTACATGGTAACATTTTGACTGCAAAGTCATACCGATGCATGGCATCATTGGGCAACAAAGCCTAAATAACTTGCACTTTGTATACACAAAGCAAAAAACATTTGTATAAGATATCATGAAGAGAATTTTTTAGCATCCGTAATTCACATGCGGCCCTACACATTGATTTCTTGGAACTTAGCACAAAAAACTGTCTCACTGCTTCCACCCTTTCAGCTAAGGTTGATGGTTGGCCAGTTCTCTGTAAGTCAGCAACAGATCCTGTGTTTTTAAACTAGACATATCACGACTTAATGCTCTTGATATTGGGCTGCAACTTTCTATATGTTGTCTGAAAGTTCCTCTGCAGTTTTATTGATGACCAGGTCTCGTGGTACAGCGGACACACAGAGATTTTTCCTGATTTGTGAACACGTCCGGTTTCCTCAACACTGCAACTGCTACACTACAGCCACATTACTGAAACCTGCAACAAAAAATTTGGATAGTTTACAAACCTTTTGGCACCAGTTTCACATCTCTATCTTACATATCACAGATATAAATAAAGTTTGTAATCAGGGAAAGACTTTTTGGACACTGTATAGACTTTCACAAGTCACTTGTTTAGTGATTTTTGCTTTTACTAAAAAAAGGTAGGCGTCTCCTCCTCCCTCCTATCACTAAATTGTCATCATTCTTTTTTATCTTTCAACCAAAATAAATTTAGATACAGGATGTGAGGAGAAGCATTAATGCAAGGCATTATCGGGAGAGTCGTTTAATGAGCTCTACCCACAACAACACAAGACACGTGACTGAGCGGGAGGTACCTTACCGTATAGGTTATGTTACAAAATTCTGATACCCCTCCACAAAAAAAGAGTTCATATACCTCATTTAATATACATGTCATAAAAGTATTAATTAACATTCAAAAATTGTCTGAATTGGTGAAATTTATTCTGGCGTAAGGCCTTAGTAAAAATGTCACCAATGTTATTCTGTGAGTCCACATATTCAATTACAATTTTCTTCTTGTCTACTATGTCCTTCAGGTAATGAAACTTTATGTCAATATGGCGGGATCTTTTACTGTTCTCAAAACTCTGTTCCATGCAAATTGCACTCTGGTTATCTGTCAGGAGGGTCGGAGTACCTTTTACAATTTGCAGTTCTTCAAGAACACCTTGTAGATATATCATATCACTGGCAGAAACTGCACAAGATATGTATTCAGCCTTGGCAGTAGATAGTGCTACAGTTGGCTGTTTTCTCGATGCCCACAAAACAGGGTTCTCTCCGTGGAAAAATACATGGCCACTTACACTCTTTCTGTCTAACTTGTCCCCTGCCCAGTCAGCATCAGAATAACATTTTATGCTACCATTGGAGACGGGACTTAGGGTTAAACTCATGTCCTTGGTGTTTTTTAAGTATCTCAAAATCCGTTTTGCAGCTTTCCACAATCGGCTAGTGGGTTTATTTAAAAATCTACTGAGGTAGGAAACTGAATAGGTTATATCTGGTATACTGACCATAGAAATGTACATTAGTGATCCTATCAGTTGCCTAAAAGGTACATTTTCATTAGTAGGATCTTCTGCAGTTACTTGGAAGTTATTTTCCATAGGAGTTCTGGAACCTTTACATTTACTCATGTTAAATTTATTGAGAACTTTACTAATAAAAGTGCTTTGAGAAATTTTTACATTATTTCTTTCTTTGAATATTTGTGTACCCAAAAATTCCTCCAAATACCCAAATCTTTTGCTTGAAATTCTTGTTTTAGATGATTTATTAAATATTCAACCTCTTTCTCTTTTCCTGTCACAAGCATGTTATCAACCCAAATAAGAGGCCAAACATCTTACCGACATAAAGACAGAAGTCACTGGATGATCTCTTCATGTTCTTACTTTCCATGAAGTAATGAAATCTCTCGTTTCATTTTCTTGGAGCAGACCTAAGTCCATAAAGGCCTTTAATGAGTTTCAGTACTTTTCCTAGTTCGTTTTTCACACCATCAGGGGTTTTGATGTAGATATCATTGTCTAAATATCCGTTTAAAAAGGCAGTTGGTATATCAAGTTGTCTTACATTCCAGTTGTTAGATATTGCAAAGGATATAAACAACCGAATTGTAGGTAATCTGGCTACTGGTGCATAGACATTGTAGGAAGGAATCTCTTAGCAACCTTTTGCCACAAGTCTTGCCTTTTTACGTCCATTTTGTTTTCTTTAAAAATCCATCTGGTGTCAATGGCCTTTTCTCCTTGAGGTAATGTAGCAACTTTCCATGTACCATGACGTTCCAGCGCATCTATTTCATTCTGTATGGCTTCTTCCCAGCCATCACCAGTTTTGATAGCTTCATCATAACTCTCGGGTTCTCCGGATAATAAACAGTATGCTATGTACAATTCATGGTCGTAGAGTTTGGTTGGCATTTTGATGTTCCTTTTAGATTGTCGTCTATTATTGTTACTTTGTCCTTCTTCCTCTTCGAAACCATAGAAATCACTATCGTCATTATTTGGTAGGTCTTCTGTCATTTGTTCTTCTCTACTTTTCTCACTGTCTTCTTTAGGCATTTCAATTTTTTCTTTTGGTGTTTTGTCCATGATACTATATTGGTATGAGTCCTGCTGTTGTGTTATACCAAGTTTTGTTTCGTCAAAAATCACATCTCGAGAACAAACAAACTTGTTCTCTATAGTGTCCCATACTCTGTATCCTCCTCCGGTATAACCAACCATTATCATGGGTTTAGCTCTTGGTTCAAGTTTACTTTCTCTTGGAGGTTTTTGAACCCATGCTTGAGAACCAAACACTCTTCATTTGGAAATATTGTTCTTGCCATACCATAACGAAGCTGGAGTGTGATCACTGAGAGCACTTGTAGGAGACCTGTTCAATTCATAAGCTGATGACCTTATAGCTTCACCCCAAAGGTGTCTAGGTAGATCACTGTCAGCAAATTTAGTCCTAACTTTGTTCATCAAGGTTAAATTCATCCTCTCTGACTTAAGAGTTTTGCTGAGGAGTGTAGGTCATTGTGTACTCTATTATTATACCTTTTTCTCTACAATATCTTTTGAAATTAGTAGAAGTTAACTCTGTACCATTATCTAACCGAATACGTTTCGTTTTGGCTTCATGTTGGGTCTTTACCATTTTCATGTAGTTCATCAAGTTTTGTTCTGCTTCGTTTTTATTTTTCAGAAGATACACAGTGGGAAAATGAGAAAAGTCATCCCCAACTACTTGGAAGTACTGTTTTTCATCCCTTGTTGTAGTTTTCACTGGTCCACTGATGTCCGAATATTAGTTCACCTATTTCCTTGGTTAATCTGGTAGTTCTTTTAAAGGGGAGCCTTCTAACTTTTCATTCAAGACACTGGGAGGACACCTTTCGTCACTGTATGGCAAATTTAATAATTGTAGACCGCGTCTATTCAGATGTCCCAATCGTTTATGCCATAAACTTGCCTCACTAGCACTAAGCCCACTGAATTCTTTATTGACATTGGCACATAAAGGTTTTATATTTAAGTAGAAGAGATTGCAATGTTCAATTTTACATTTCAAATAGGTATTCTTACCTTTAATTGCCACTTTACTATGGCTGAATATGACAGTCAAATTCTTTTGAATTAATTGAGGCACTGATAAGAGGTTATTTCTCAATCCAGGTACAATAAGTGCTTCAAAAGAAATAGTTGTATTGTTGGACAGTCCCGTAAACTTCCCACACTTGATTGCAGTCATTTGCTGACTTTATTATGACTTTGTGTTGTAAATCTTTAATGTCTGTCATATACTGTTGTAAGCTCGCAACCACTAAATGATTGGTAGCTCCAGAATCTAATATAAAAATGTCACTTTGTTTACCTATGTCACAGTTGAAGGCAGAAAATGTAATGTCTGCCTGTTGAGCCTTAGACACACTAACACTACTCTTCTTAAAAGGCTTTCTTCCCGAAGGTTTCTTGAGGCTTTCATATTTTTCCCTATGCCAGCAATTAGCAATTTTGTGTCCTATTTTACCACATTCATGACATGTTATTATAAAAGAAACTTCACCCTTTGTTGATAAGGAATCAGTTTGCTGTTGGCCTTCTTTCTTCATTTCTTCTTACAAATTCCATAGTTAAATCTTGCTTCATAGTTTCAATAGCAGTTATTACAGTATTAATGTTATCGCCCATGGTTAAAAGGAGATGGCAGATCTTGTCCCTTTCTTCCATTTTAGCACCTGCGTTTTCTATATCTCGAACGAGTTTGTCGAATTGTAGAAAATGATCCTCGAGTTTGTTTGCGGAGTTGTATTTAAGGGCTAATAACTTTTTCTTGAGATATAACTTACTAAAAACACTTTTTCTTTCAAAAACTTCTTCTAATGACTTTACCATATCCTTTGCAAATTTGGCATCTTTCACTAAGTCCAGATACTTAGCCGACAAACACTGTACGAACTCCGACTTGGCTTTGGCGTCCTTTAATAGAAAAGCCTCCTTTTGATCGTTCAGAACTTCGTCAGGCATTTTTTCTACAGTTTTTAGTAGTTGCCTTTCCTCAAAAATCATTTTCAGTCGAAACTTCCAATTTCCGAAGTTTTTATTGTGGGATAAAATAGGTAAGCAAAATTGTCCGTTTGCGGTCGCAATCTTGCCTTTTCGCTTCCCCTCAGGATATTATATTCATATAATTCTTGTCACTTTCCCAAACCGAATTTCACAAAAACTTCACGTACTTTACGAGCGGTGAACTGGGCCCACGTCCTGTTAAATAAATTTAGATACGGGATGTGAGGAGAAGCATTAATACAAGGCATTATCGGGAGAGTCGTTTAATGAGCTCTACCCACAACAACACGAGACACGTGACTGAGCGGGAGGTACCTTACAGAACAGGTTATGTTACAAAATTCTGATACAAATTATGGAATTTGACAGTAAACAGACGAAAACATTCCATGTTCTGTCAGAGGTAGGGCAAGTCCAAATGTGGTCCTGGCTGAAATTTTACTCTAAGTAGGGAGCAGACTTCAGATTCTGAAACAAACTGTGGTCCTGATGCTGGTGCATAAAAAATACATCAACTGATCAAAATATCACAGACAGTCTAAAGAAGACTTATGCTGGTGCTCATAAATTCCATAATGTCAGGGATATGACAAACCATCACTAGTCCAACCTCCTTGCCAAACGAACATGATTCGTCAGCATGCATGAGCTAATTGAGGTTTACATTAATACAAACTGGGCAAACAAGGTAGCCAGAAAGTCTTTCAGTGAACTTTTAATTCATGTAAGAGTTGTTGCAGTAATTTGGCAAACTAAAGAAAAAAGAAGTGTAACTAAACTGAAGGAAAATACAGGTTACTTACTGCAGCATGAGATGTGGCTTTCTAAGCAAATATAATGGTTATAGTATACTGAAAATGCATTCTCTCATACAATTAGCCAAAATCAACATGTTTTACAGCTGTTTAAAGTACATTCTCATGAGGTATCATTTTTTATGAGAAAAGTTTTGTACGCGGAGATTCAACATCATCTCTAAGTGTATCTAACTATAACTGGTTACTGGTACATAAAAAACTTTACTTGGTGCCAAAAAATTTTAATTTTGATTTCTCCCAAATTTTGTTAAGTATTAAAATTATTTGTGTTTGTTAAAGTTTATTCCCATTCTTGACAACTTCGAGTTTATTCAATGCTTACAAGAACGGTTAATTTTGAAAGGAACTAGTTTTCTGTAGTGATTTTTGTATCTGTATTGCACAAAGTTTGGTTTTAGTAACAAATCTTTAGGTTGGTTGCGAGGCATAGTTAGTTTAAAATTGTGGTTTGCATATATGTACTGCCATTACTGAATTAACCATTTTTTCTGTTGTAAGCTGATAGCAAAAATTATATTTAATTTCTGTGTTAAGACTCCTGCCTTCTATATTTTTCTCTTCACAACTAACAGAAAATGTCAGTTCAGAACATCCATTGTGGTAAGCAGATCTTCACTCTCACAAGTTAGACTAGGTAATGTATTATTTTTCCCTTTTTCTTGAAATTTTTCAATTAAGTCTATAAATAATTCAACTAGCGTGCAGTCTGTGATTAAAATTAAATTAGTTGTTTATGGATTTTATTGGTTAACAAATTATCTAAAATACTGAAATTAAAGATTTTATAGTACAATTTGAAATGACTGAAAAATCTTATGAAGAGAAAAGAAACAGAGAAGTGGCCAAACCTGTGTGTATTTGTGTAGATATGTGCATGTGTATACATGGCACATGTGTGAATGTGTATAAGCATGTGCACATGTGTGTTTGCATACACCTCTACTCTCAAAACAATTTTCTTCCACAAAATTTGACAAACTCTGTGTAGAATGAGAACAGTTGTAAAACACTCAAACCAATTAATGTTGGTTCCTGGCAGCATTCTCAGCAAGAGCACATCCAAAAATATTTTTTATAGTAATTGGATGGGGGACTGATTTTGAATATAAAATCAACACAAACAATGGTAGTTTAGCCAGAACTTTTTCATTGACAGACAAAACTCGGAAAACCCAGTCCTTTAGTTCTTGATTCAGATCAGCTGGTAATTCAATCTGGATTACAATTATGGGAGGTCTGCATATTTATTGCATGGATACCAAAGTCTTATTACTTTTAAATGCAGTTTTAGGTACTTATAAAAGAAAAAATTAAAAGAGCCATTTACACCTTCCAATTTATCCATTGTAATTAAAATGTACTGTGCAAGGTATTTTAGTTTTAAAAGTTCAGTACAGTTTTCGAAAACTCATAACACCTTAGAGGTTGTTTATAAATCACATAATGAAGGGGCCTCATTATAATGATGGATAGAAGTCCAGTCTTCTTGCATTCCTAACTTTTCAAAACTTCTTTCATTGTGTTCTGATACACTCACAATCAACACATAAGTATTTGAAGCAGCTGTTTAATATGTCACAAATACACACCTGCAAATAAGTTAATTTTTTATGCAATAAGTTTTGTTTCTATATAGAAAGTAACCTGTTGTTTGGACTTATCTGGGTGTTTCATTGTATGTAAATTATTATATACAAGTGCGCCTATTTATAACCAAGATGTGCCAGCATACTTGTGAAAAGTGCACAAGGTTACAGTGTTAAAAATCACATCAATACTAGTTGCAAGATGTCAATTTTTCACAGGAATGCAAATAACTTGTTCAAAAAAAATTTGAACTCTCTGTCAAAGTTTTCTATAAATTTTTAATGTGTATTTCACATCTGGTATTTTTTACTCTGAAAATTATATATACCACTTCAAACAAGACATCTGAATCACTGTACCATAGAATTGGTACTTGAATACTTGTAATTATGTACTTTATAATAGAGTATAGTCAGAAAGACAGTAGTGTTTCTACAAATTTGGGGGTGGCAAGATTCTATAATATATGGTACATATATATTTTTCAGTACATATATTAAAAAGGTTATAGTAATAAAATTTTAAATTATTGGATTTTATAAGAAAAATTTGTACAGAAAGTTAATATAAAACACAAAAACATCTTAAGTCTGTTATGAGTTGTCATGTGATATTTAGAAGGTTCAGCAAATTAGAGCCTTGATCCAAAAATGTTGCGAAAGGTGTTCAAGAATTTCCATAGTTTCAGATAATAATGTCTTTCAAGTTTATTTTTCAAAACAATAATGACTAATTGTTGGTATCAGTAATAATTTTTAAATGCAATAATTTTATATTTCACAAGTTCCAACATTTATTTCAATAATATTGTGAACATTTTGAGTGGAGAATTGTGTACACTTACTATTTGAACTAGTTAATATGTATATAGGATCATTAATTACTCCATGTGATTATTACCTGTAACAGTTTATATTTTGTACATAAAAAATAATTTTCTTAAATTAAACTTTATAAATTTGTGACTCACTAATTTTATTTATTATTGTTGCAAATTTTGTGCAAAAACAATTTTATTGCAGCCCAAAAAATATATTAAGGATGAAAACACATTTAACTAAGCCATGCTTTTCATGTAGAACTGCTGAATAAACTATTTTAAATAATTTACTTGGCAAATCACTGACAATTTTTAAGTTTCACTTATATGCATTAGGTTTGTTTCTTTAAATCAAAGTGTAACAGACATAGAGTTGTGTAGTACAGCTAAACCAGCTTTCCCTCCCTCTCAATGTAGCTACACTGGCAAGGTTGAAAGAAACAACTTTTGTGCAGCGATCACCACTATTTTGATGCATCTTTGACAAAACACATTTATTATCAGAGAACAAGTGAGTTTAATTATTTTAGTTTTATTACAATGCATTTTTAGCATTCACAAATCACATAAATAGCTTCCAATCTGCAATATCATGTCTGCGGGATTCCACATTCCTAACAAACGTGTAACCCAATAATTTTTTTCTTTACTGTTCAGCAAATGTAACAAAAAATAATCACCTAAGGGCCAGTCTACAATAAGCATGACATTAAGATACCACCTTATAGAATGAAATTCAATACCTGTAATTGAACAATAGGATCTACAACACTCGTTCGGAACTAGCACACATCTGTACGTAACGTGGCATGGCATTAGAGATGGCTATCTTTCACTTTCTTATGGTACATTTTTTAAACCATCCAATCAGAATGCAAGATGTCAGAGATATACCTCAATGTGTAAAAAAAAACTGTCGAAATAAATTTAAACGTAAAAAATATTGTTCCCACCATAATTGCAAACAGTTGTGTTGCCACCTACAAAGTATTTCTTCTATTTCTGTTGCTGGCATTGCCTTTCGTGTTTACAAGATAAATGTTTTTAAACTGCAGTATAACATTTTTCTTCTTCTTGCACTTTATGTCAGCAACTGTTCTATTGCTTATAACCTCTGACACACAGTCTTTGCATTTACTATTCTGTCATAAAACTTATTAACTACAACACTAGAAGTACTGAAATTGTTTGAAAAATTCTATAATTTGCAAACTTTATCAGGTCATCCCAAATCACAGACCTACTGATAAGCTACTGATTAGTAGTGAAACTGTACCGTTCATGTACAGTTTCCACTTCCCGCTGTTATTTTCACACATCTGGTTGTACAAAAATAACCCACAATTGAACCAATTAAAACAGTAGGTACCAAAGTGCTAATTAGTAATAAAGACTGATAACAGTTTGTAAACGTTATACTGAGAAACAAATGTTCAACTTTATCTGTAATGTGTTTTCATTCTTGAAAATTTCTTTATTTGTATTTTAAGTTTGATGGGATGCAATGTAATTGACTCATTTTCGAAGTCATCAAAATTTGTTATAATATGCATTTAACTACCAGCACAATAAAATGTACATTAAAATCACAATACTTTATAAAAGAAATGTGCGCACTGCACTGTATTGGGTTATTTATGCATGCTTATGCGCAGAAAGGCTTATATTATGGGACCTCCTTATTACACTCTCTGTGCTCAAAGTAAAAAAAATGTGTAATTTTTATTGTTTTGGTGCTTGTGAAATCTGTTTCAGCACTTCAGTGCACCAAGTGGGTGGTTTGCACACATGATGTTAACATAATTACTTTGTGAATTGTATAGTAAGAGAAATCAAACATTTTTGAAAGTTTCATGCACTACAAATTAAGTATGTATGTTAAAATTTAGTTTTGCGCTCTGATTTTCAGTTAACAGATTATAAACACAAAATGCATTCGAAGCATCTAATTTAACAGGACTACTTCGTATAAATTTTTATATGAGGCACATCAGTTTAGCTTGGAATTATTTTATAGTAAACAGTGACTACATACAAAGGCAATACATATCACACTGAATTAGTGTACAAATCATTTTACATTTTACACTGTAACTTATCAATATAATTCAGCTTCTCTTGAAAAGAAAAAATTAACTCGTATGACTACACAACTACATTAAAAATTTTTCAAATGTCGTAAGTTTGAAAGTCATGACATTACCAGTTGAAAACATGATGTTATCAGTGTGTGTGGATCACCCCACGGTGAGTGCCCTTTGTCAGTGGAAAAGAGCAAATTGTAAGTCATAAGTCTATGTAAAATACAACTAAGTGTCTTAAACTAACAGCATGTGAAATGTATGCGTGTTGGTGTGCATTGCCAACGTTGTGCTCCTGTTATCTGTCTCGCTGTGATCATTGTCGTCGTCATTATGAAATGAACTGTACTTTACTGTGCTGTATTCACTGTGAGCTGCAAATCACTCCTCCAGAAACATTTTCTACAACTTCCCAGTGGATGAAATGAACAAATATATTTGTATCCTCAGTGTTACAAATGATGTCTGGTTTTGTACAGTGTAAGATGCAACCTCATTCTGTGCTACCAAAAAAAAAATCCCCCATTTTGCAGCTTTAAATTTTAAATTTATGCCCTCTCAATTACATTCCTAAAATGCAGCACAAACAATGGAATGAAAAAGCCATGTAGTTGTAGAAAGTGTATATGTGAATGTTAAATGTGGAAATGAAAATTAAAGTTTATTTAGATAAAAATTATTTTTTCCCATTGCTATTTTACCTGGTTGAGCCTTGTGCAGTTGTGACAGCAAACATTTAATATACTAATGATAAAAGGAGGAGTGTATGTCTGAATAATTATGGGTACCATCTCAACTAACATAATTTATTGCTCTTTGTTTTATGCACTAGCAGATCATAAGTTACATATTATTATTGTTCCAAAATTTTTACAAAATAAAAGATATCCCACTAATCATTTTAACATCCTTTTGCAAAACTATGAAGATAAAGCCTTGTCTAGAGTGGGCTTGGTCTGGAGACGTCCGCAGACACCTAATGCTGACTGGTGCACATAACCGTCTGACATCACAGCTTTTGGTATTATGTATCGTGTCCGAAAGTTGGCCTCGTGTTGTTACAAAAAGCAGAATTGTTGTTCCAGTAGAATTTTTTGCTCGCAAAGGTCATAGAGTAATAAAAAAAGATCTAACCTACTAACCAAATATTGTTAATAGGGATGGGCAAATTCCGATTCTCGATACCACGATACCTTCGATACCACTGGTATCGAGAGGTAACAACGATACTATTTCTTCCCACTGAAAAAATTTGATTCCTTGTTGTAAACACTGCTGTTGGAAAAAAAACAGGTCCAGCACTTGAGTTGTGATGTGAATGTTATTTGCTGCGTTTGATTACGTGTTTACTCTATTCCAATCGCACTTTTTCCTGAAAATATTTTTGGAAAACAAGGTGCGGGTTGGAATGAAGTAGTGTCAATTTTTTGACATGAAAAAAATTTCTAGTGCAATGGTAATGTTTATTTGAATAATTACTTCTAGCTGTTATAGCAGCGTCATTCATTGTATAAGTGTTAATAAATTAAAATATAAAGTTTTCCAAATTTAAAAAAAAGAGAAAATTTTTAAAAATGTCCTTGAAGATTTGTAATAAAATGTTTGAAAGTTTACGTACTACGTGAAATTGTTCATAAACATTATTTTTTCTACAGATGGAATTGTATGCATGACGTAGAATATGATATTTCGAGGTACTTCCGTACAAAGATATTGCACATATGCTTCATAATGTGAAAGACATCCACCAGAAAACAACCATCTAGCCAATTGATTGGGTGGATGCGTGTTTGAGAGAACAGGATCTAGGGTGATATGCCATCTAGTATAAAGCTAGCAACTGTATGTTGTAGTAACAGCGAAACCATCTAGTGGATGGTTCACCAACTACATGCTGGCGAACGTGCGTTGTGCTGCGCGGCCATTGTTTGCGTTATTGGACAATTTCACAATCTATAACGCTTCAATGTAGTTTACACATTATAATCAAATGAAAGCAATCCGTAAATGATATAGCTCAAAAACTTGAATTACAGTTGCAATATTCTTTAAAAAAATGCAGTGAATGATACTGGAAAATAAATAGCGGTCGTTTACCGTGTGATTCGGTTTTCAATACAAAAACTATGATGGCTGCAAATGCCATTGAAATTTCAAACGATCGCGAGTGCATCTGCTGTGCCTTTTATTGTTCAATAATGGAAATACAACAAAATGCTTCATTTATAGTGACAGAAAATGTATGCATTATTTTCCTTCTTTAAAGTAAAATGTAATAATTGTTGTAGAATGTAATGGAAATACAGCAGCTCGGAAGTTATTTGAAATATATGTATCGAACTTAGGTCGCCGGCGGTGGAATTATTTGCTTCCAAAAACACAATAGTCTCTTTTGGCAGAGTGAAATATATTAGTTTCGATGAAAGAGCAGAATGAAAGCACGTACTGAAATAAAATTTCCTACTGAAGTGGTTCAACTAGTGGCCACGGTCAACTGAGCGCTTTTGAAAGCCCTGCTTTAGATCTACTTGTATGCACATTGTGTACTATTCCACCATATGTGAAATTAACATTGGCATGGATCTGGTCACTTTATCCATGCGTCTGTCAAGTGAAACTATAAAATTATTTTAAAAAAGGATATATTTAAAAACGTTAATTATTACACTTATATGCATTTAAAAAAACAGAGAGTAAAATTAATAATGTCAGTATTCACAATTGTTTACCTGACACTTTTAATTCAACGTCAAGGCATGGAACTATTTGCCCTCCGTCGCCGTCAACTTAATTGAGTGCATGCTAGTCACAACGTGCCTGTTAAAATACACGCTGGTAAGTACAGTGACATATTTAAAAGGTTGATTTCAAAAGTGCTCATTTTACTATGAATAACCTTTACCAATAATTTTCAAAATAAGTATCGAGAATCAGTAAATGTAGCAAATATCAAAAAGCTAACTTATGGAATTGATCAAGGTATCTGTACTGAGAAAATTGGGGCATCGGCCCATCACTAATTGTTAGGTAAAAATATAATATATATGCAATATTTAAACTACGTGAATAAACTAACTCACAGAATAAACAGAGTACAAGCCAGCGTAAATCAACTTGATACCAGAAAATAACTAACAATAATAGACATTGCATATCTAAACATTTTAACCTAGAGATTATGAAAATTTTAAAATTATCAAATAATTTAACTTGGCAAAGAGTAAAGAACCATAGTCATCAACCACTCCATAAATGCACGGTAAATGCAATCAAGGAATGGGAGCATCGTATTTGGTGCAATCTGTTGACAGTTTTTTTCCAAGCCCTATTTCGGGCATTACAATTGTCAACAGCACCATCTCAAGTTCGGACATTTAAACGGACTCGTCCGCAGACCATCCACGGACCGTGGTAATTGTAGACTAGGCTTAAACATTTCCTAACCTCCAAAATTATTTTCCAAAGCAGTAGGACAATTTTACCTCCACACAAGGTGATATTTTCTCAAATTATGATATACCTTGATTAACTGTTCGAGAAAGCAAGCGAGACCATGTGACCCCATTGTTAACTAGCAATCTTTTAAATATAAACCTAGTTTCCAAGCACAAAAATATGTTTTATGGTTGAAAAAGAAATGTTGTTTTTAAAATAAAACATTGTATTTCAATTTTGTAATTTTTCATCGCCTAACATTTCAAAGCAAAAATAAAACTTTTACTCATTAACAATACGAAACACTACTTTACATATTCATATAACTCCAGAACTACCAGAAGGGTCTTTTTTTACTGTAACCTGCTTTGGAAGTTCAATTTTCTTAGTGTGTTTCTCTTTTACTAAAACCTGCCTCAGAGCTTCAATGTTCTCCTAATCATAAATCAAGATTCATGTGTCACCTTGTTGCCTGGAGGTACCTTATCTAGGTGAAGTACTGACACACGGGCAGCGTTAGAAGTTCCATTACAGACCGTGCTTCTTGAGGGCTAAGCTTCTTGTGGCTGTGAGGCGCCGTCCAGCTCTCTTTGGAATTGGCAGTGGAATGATGGATGAATCACTACTCAAAGGGAGAAAAACCCAGAAGAGAGGGAGGGGGAAAAGAGTAAGCAGCTACCCAAAAGGGAGCAAGACCTGGGTAAGAGACATAAGCCGCTTCTCATAAGGGAGCAAGTAGAGATGGCCGATATGTTACAGCCTCTTACATTGTCACAGATATTTCCTTGACGCAGGATACATCTGTGAGACAGTCGTTGAAGTATCTGTGACTGACAAGCCACATACTGGGCACACATTCACAGGTTTTTGCTACCTCCTCCATAGACTGAAGATGAGGTACGCTGGCTTTTCATTTTCTGCGCATGTACCCAACACTCATAAACGTTTTTGTTGTATCTTAATTTTCAAAAGTCAAGCTCTTTTATAGTAATGAGATACTTTTACCAATTTGAAATTGATAAAACTGCATTAAAAATTGGTTAGAGGAAGTATAAAAACATTTAAAAGTACTTGTTTGCATAAATAGCATTCTAACCTCAAATCAAACTACATCATTTATGATAGTCGTATTGGCAAAAAATGGTTTAATTTTGGAACATTGAGAGTGGTTTTGTGCAGCTAGTGTGATCGCTCTACCCCATATTCACTCTTATGACCTGCTTTGCCTGTCACAGTTCATTTCAGCAACCTGTGACATGTCACCGCCTTCTACTGGAGTTTGCATATTTACAAAGAGATGGCAACTGTGTTCTTGTATGCACCTAGAAGACCTTCCTGTCCCAAGATTCGGAACCAAGGTTCCCATAACTTGTTGCAGTGGGTTTGCAAATCTAGTTTGCAGCCCGACAGAATTGGATCAAATCATTGAGCTGGCAGCAGGTTGCTGTGTTTTTTGTCTGAGCTGGGCTATGGGCCCCTATTTAAAGCTGGGGAATTCCATATTAGTTCAATCAGTCATGACGCCCATGTTGTCAGATTTGAATAAGACTTTGTCCGTGTGCATGCACGCATGTGAGAGAGTGATAGAAAAAGAACACACATGTAAGAGAGATAAAGCTGTCTGAGTTGGGCTACTGCTGACTCATTCAGGATTCAGCTTCTAGGTTAACTCACAGATAATAATATAATAGCATGTTTTATAGTTTGTGAATCATAAATAAGGTACAATGGCTCACATTAATATTCGGCCACCTATAACTATCGCAGTTTCATGGCCTTATGTTTACAAATAAAGATAAATATAAAACATATTGCACAATCATTCTTGCGTGCTTTAAATGAAATATAGCGGTAGCCAATAACGGAAATGAGCACTGCATCTTAACAAACAATATGATTTTGTCTTACCATGCTGCATAATTACGCCACTTTAATATTCGGCCACCATCATTCAAACACAAATGTAATCCTCTTTGCAAAGTAAACAAACAGTCTTTTAGTACCTGTTAGCAAAGCAAGGCCATTCTGTTTAATTACTTCTCGCAAGGCATTGTGGAATGTTAGTAATTATTTACCTGGTACATTTGGAGCCAACCTTACTATATTATTCCTTGAACCTTTTCTCTAATTATTTTGCTGACCTAATTGTAGTAGTCTTCAGTCTTCTTTTGAAGTCATCCTACAGATTTTCTATGGGATTCAGGTCGTGTGATTGACGAGGTGTTTTAATGACTTTGGGACAGTTATACAAAAGTCAGCTCTTGACAATGTACAACTTGTGTTTTGGGTCATTATCTTGGTAGAACTTAAATGTGTTCCTAATGCTCAGTTTTTCAGCACTCCTGTGTAGGTTTCCTTTCAGGATGTTGAGATAGTCTTCCTTTTTCATTGTTCCATCGACCCGTACTGCTTCTCCAACACCTGCTGAAGATATGCAGCCCCAGAGCACAATACTACCTCCACTGTGTTTCACAGTAGGTTGCAAGTTTCCAGGTTTTAGCTCCTCATTTGGCTTGTGACATACTGTTACCATGCCATCAGAACCAAAAACATTCATTTTCATATCATCAGCAAAAATCACATCATTGCACCAGCTTTCATCTTTGTCAGCATGGTCTTTTGCGAATTTAAGTTGTTTGCATCTATTCACATAATTAATAAAAGGCTTCTTTATAGGTACCCTGCCATTATATCCTGCTCTTCTGATAACTGGTCATATGGTTTCTGGATGGACATTCTTTCCACATTCATTGAGTACCTCTGTGGTAAGTTTGCAAGCACTAATTTTCAGATCTTTTTATATTTTCCTGATTACTAAACGTTTTTCTCTCTTGCTTAGTTTCTTTGGCTGTCCTTTTTGAGGTATCAAATCTATTCTGTCTTCCTTCTCGAACCTTATGATGTCTCCTACAGTGGACCTCTGCAGATTCAAGTGTTCCACAGTTTCTCGTTGAGATTTCTTCTTTGCATGAAGATAAATTACCAGCTGCTGCTGTTCAAACGTTGTATTCTTGTCCCTACGTCCCATTTTCCTGAATGACGCAGTCAACAGAGCCACCCAAGACAACCTCTCAATGCAGAGAGCCTGCAGGGAATGACACGAGGTACGAACGTAATATGCATCATGCCTGTGCCACGCGTTCACCACAACTGGCCAAATATTAAAGTGGCATACTTATGCAGCACGTTAGTAAAATAATATATTGTTTTTCATTAACTTGCACTGCTCATTTCAGTTATTGGCTACTGTTGTGTTTCATTTAAAGCACACAAGAATGATTGTGCAATATGTTTTATGTTTATCTTCATTTAAAATGTAACATAAGGCCATGAACCTGCGATAATCATCGGTGGCCAAATATTTATGTGAGCCACTGTATGTGAGCACTCGGCAGGTTCTACAGTTAGTAGCCTAGTTGGAACACTTACATTGCAAATTAAGTCCTAATGTTTTGAAGTAAATAGTTATTTTTTTAATTTTAAGTAAATGTTAGAAAGGTGTATAGGTGAAATATAATTGTTTTACAGTGTTAGTGTACTTGTTGGTTGATTAGACGTTGAGGAAGACAAAATGGAGTGTAGTGTTGGGCAGGTAACTTTGACAAGTGCCTCAAGTTTAGCTGTGTCTCAAAGAAAGGTACCTATAATAAATGTAGCAGATTTAACTGAAGAGGATAATATTCTTTTGAACTGTAGAGCAGAAGCTATTGAAAATTCAAAATTTTATGTTTGCACCATAAGAGTGTTTTCTTGCAAAAATTTGCATTTTTGCAAAAAGTATGTTGTGATTCCTCTAGAAGCACAGGAAAACTGTGAAAAAATCATTACGTGTGGTGATTGTACAGCAAGCTAAGGAACTATTATTGAAAGGATTTAGAGTAAAGCCAGGGCAGAAAATGTGCTCTCAGTGTAAAATACATTGAAAGTCCTATGTAACAAGTATGGGACATAACAAAAGTCCACTGTGCCTTTTTTTCGGCACGATCAGTTTTTCCTTTATTGTGTGGGTTAAAGAAATAGGTAATAACGAATGCAGTGTGCTCCAATTTTTGTTATAGTGATAGCTTTAACAGCCATACGTTCCTTCAAAACACAATGTTAAAAATGTTTTAGTTATGTAAATTTAGCGGCCATGTGTAGTCTGGGAACACTGCAACATCACTGGCTGTTGCAGACCACATGCCGACTTAGCAACGCCACGCCAGTTGCCTGGCGCTGCAAGGTCGCGTGCACTGAGCGTGGTCATGTGCCTGCCGTCAGACCTTTCGGTATTGTGGGCTAAACCGAAATGCCATATATCTGCCAAAACTCAGTGAAATGAAATGGCAATATCTTTCCGTAAAGCAAAATCTACCGTAAATTTACCTACATTTTTACTAAATTTTTTTAATTTAATTGTTAAAATTCATGGCTGTATTGAATGTAACACTGAACGTAGCAATTATGTGTGTACATAAGCTGTTATTTCTTAGCACTGAAAATGCATTCGTGGATGTTATCATTGGTAATTATTCAGAGTAGCAGTTTTTCTGTTAAAAAAAAACTGAAGTGGTGTATTTCTACTCTACTAATTACACAGAACACAAATATACTAGGGGCATTAACGTATTAGCAATACAAACCACAAATACCATAGTGGGGAGGGCTATGAATATCAGGGAAATTGTGGGGTAAAATCACTAAAAATACACCCACAAAAAATACAAAAATACCTCAATTTAACACTTGTCCACCCAATTTCGTAATATTTGCCCACCTAACTTAACCTAACCCCACGATGAGTAAATCAATATTTTACATTTTTAATCTAACTTAGGATTGTAGGTTTTTAATCTAACCTACAATTTCAGTCTGCTCTAGGATTTCAGGGTTTTAAAGTAACAGTAAAACACACCGGAAGTATATGAATTAATTCACCTAGGTAGGCGACGGGTACAATTCCACTGTCCTTGGCCAATTCAACGGTCGTGTACCTTACCTCACACTACAAAACACCATGATCTACTAAAAAGGCCAAGTAACACCTGCCACATAGCCGAATATTATGCACAGAAGCACTTGTTCTTGCACCCTCCATTTGTAAATCACAAGCCTTCGCACTGTCGGATTTGAACGTGCGCAACACACACACCACTCGCACGAACCGCACTGCCTCGCATCTAATGCAACTAACATACGGTGGCGTCTACACATCCACAGCCAATAAAGTGACGGCAAGATGTGCATTTGTTTACTTTACTACAGGATTACTCCACCAAACATCATGGTGTCCAATGTAAACAAAGCGGACGAACTGCTCGTACCTTTATATATTTTATTTAGTACGTTCTACCTATTTTACCATTACCCCCTCCTGAATATAAACAAGGCAAGTTCTGCAGAACCCATTTATGCTATTTTTGTGGGTCTAGAGCATTTCCTTCAGAAAAGCCGCTTAGCTGAATAATTACCTTATCATTTTCTGGAATTCAGGAAACATTTTATTGTCTTCGATTATAATTTATGTGACTTTTAATATTAGAATTTGTACAGCCTGACAATGTGTGTAACTTTTCAAGCAATTGTAGGATTCTCAAAAAATGTTGGTACCATCATACAGTATAAGACGAGAATGAACTGTAGTACAAGGTCCAAATTATGTAAACATTGTCTTATACGCCTGCAAATACCGGTACGTGTGTAAAACTACCACTGCTGCAGTGTTGGCCCCGAAAGGAGCATACCTCACCATACAGTGAGCATACCTTATTCCGCCCACCCATCCTGAACCGAAACAAGTATATTTTTGTGATGTACTTTCCGTCTGTAACCGTTTTGTGGTGTTATACAGTTCAGTTTGTGTTGAATGTGCCAGTTAAGTGTGCAGTGGTGTTATTGCTGTTCCAGCTCTCTTGCAGGTATGGGTGAGAAACAAAATCTCTTGATTTAGCAACAAAACTAAAAATAATTTAAGAGTGCAAAAATATGGCTGTAAATAAAAGTGAAATTGGAGGACTCTATGATTTAACCCCTTAGACTTTGTTCACTATTTTAAAAATTAAGATTAAATAAATTCAGCTACTCTGAAAGACTGTGTACCTGGAAAAAGTAAAAAAAAAAAAACACATGCTGCAAAACACAATCTGGAAGAAACATTGTTAAAACAAAACGAAGATTGATTCAAACTTCAAGAAAGAGTAACTGTGTTTTTGTTTTTTATTTATAGTCTGAATTGTTGCAAAGGTTGTTTAACATTAACATTTTTGTTCTGTGAAAACTGTTATAATAGTGAATTATTTTAATCACTATGGAGAAAAATGTTTTATACTTGTGTAATCAAATTTCTTAAGTGAATAGGTTTTAATTTGAAATGTGTAAATACAAGTGAGAATTGTAGTGACAGCATGCACACGTCTCTCGCTGCCGCCACAACAGAATTTGGTTTCACCTTGCACATTATGAAATAGCTGCGTGCATTTATGTCACCACTTTGAACCTGTCACGGCTTACGAGTGCTATTCTCAATATTTTCCCTACTAGTAAGTGCAGTTTCACTCCATAGAAATGTTACCTTAATGAGTTGTATTTACCGTTTGTTACTTGTTGGGGTTTTGCTAGTAAACAAAGTCTACACCATCACATAATACATAAATAAAAACATTGTAAATATAGCACTATTTATAATATTGTTTAAAACAATTTTTGCTGCTGACGTAGGGAACTATTGTTACATCAAACTTATACTGTATTTTGTTTAAAAGTAATGGGATTTTTTATGAATGTGCACACAGTTCCATAGAACCAGAAGATACTGGTTTATCTGTTGAAGTGACAGATTCAGAGAAGAGAGAAGCAATGAAGAGATGGATTCATTCAATGCTCACTGAGGCAGGTCGTTCTCATGTGAAATTACATTCTCTCAGTCAACATATTGAGGGTTCAGAACACATTAAGATCAAGTCCATTTTTTGAGATTACTGGTAAAATTTGCGGTGGTAATAATTCTGATGGGAATTTGAATACAGTCAATACTTAGTTTCAGATGAAAAATATCAATGAAGCTGTAAAAATGTCCTCTAGATAAAAAGTAATAAATATTTTACTTAAATCTTACGGTTTTTTATTAACATAACTGCAGTAGAAAGTTGACTATCCGAACGTCGGTTATACAGATGACCAGTTATCCGGACTCGTTTTAAAGATAAAGAGAATAGAAAACCCCAAAGTCTCTGCCATCACAGTGTTTCCCTTACCCTCGGTGGAGAGACAAGCACTTGTGTCAGCTCTTGTGATGTGCCCTTTCACATGTTCTTCACAGTGAACATGTCCAGGAGGGGGGTGGTTATTTGTTAACTGATTTAATATTTTTATTTTATGTACTACAGTCTCTGTTTTGGATAAGCTTACCATGTTCTATGCAAGTCTACTAAATTTTACGTTGTGTGAAAATAATTTTTTTACAAATTCTTTTATCTTAATTTCTAACATATTTCAGTTATCTGGATTTTTTATTATCCGAATTACTTTTGGTCCCTATTAGTTAGGATAATTGACTTTCTACTGTACATGGACCTGATCTAATTTTGCACTGACCCTCCAAATGGAACTGACATGTGGAAAAAAAATTGGAAAGTTTCAGGCAAATAAACAAGGCAAGATTGAAAAGGTATTAGGTGTTGCAATCCACACAAAATATGACAAAACAGAGGAACACATTAAAGAGAAAGCATCTGTTTTGTACAAGCTTGTAGAGATTATAAAAGATAACTTGTAATCAGTTACAAAGGAAAGGCAAATTCAACTACTAACAATTCCTGCTTTGCTGATTTGGACAAACAAAAAAGTGCAGGAAACATTTGGGGTATCAGACTATACTGTGCAACAAGCTCAGAGATTTATTCAGAAAAGGATTCTTAGCTGAACCAGATCCTAGAAGAGGGAGATAACTGAAACTTAATACTGTTTATATGAGAGAGATGATCATTCTAATACCTGGAATGGAAGATGTTATGAGCATAGGGAAGAAAATGTGCATGCAAAAGCGTTTAATAATAGGCAACCCTCAAGAACAGTATTCAAGTTTAAAGTGGGAGTATCCAGATGTTTCAGTGGGTTTTCCAAATGTTGTGCTTTATGACCAAAGTAGTGTGTTATAGCTGGTTCCAGCACCCAATCAGTACATGTATGCATGATTCATCAAAATGTAAATTTCCTTCATGCTGCAGAAGTTGAAGACAATTATAAAAATCTCACAAAATGTTTCATCTGTGAAGAAGCAAACAGAGAATGCATGCTGAGGCACTGCAGTAAATGCCACCCGTAAACGAAATCTAGAGATCTATTTACAATCACAATTTGAAGGTTATGAAGAAAATTACACCAGTGAATTTTTTCAATGGATATCAACTGACAGGACACAGATGATAAAAAGTTTGTTAACACTTGATGATTACATTGGTGATTTAGCCAACAAGATCAAGAAACTGATACCACATTCGTTCATATTAAAGTCACAATTATCTTTCCTAAAAGATTTCAAAGGAAATGTTCCTCTAGATACAGTAATAGTTTTGATGGACGTTAGTGAGAACTATAATTTTATAATCTAGAATGAGGCCCAGAGCTATCACTGGACTGCACAGTCATGCACTGTTCATCCTGTAGTAAGCATGACGTGACCATGGTGTACAAAACCCAAAAAATAACTCTGAATATTCTTAAGGAAAAATTCCCTTACATAAGAAAAATACAATATTTTAGTGATTGCTGTGCTGCATAATACCAAAACAAGTAAAACTTCATAAGCCTGTGTCCACACGAGGAGGATTTTTATTCAGATTAAGGCACATTGGTCAGTTTTTGCAATAAGTCATGGCAAACCAGAATGGGATAGAAACAGTGGGACAGCAAAATGCTTAGCTCAAAAAGAATGTGTGCAGATGCTGTTGGAATGGCAGATCACAATGGCAGCCCAGTTCCTAACATTTTGAGAAATAAATATCAAAAAGTCAGTTTTCACTCTATTGACAAAGAGACAGTAAATTAAACACATTTAACTCTTGAAAAGTGGTTCGATGGTGTACAGACTCTTCCTAGTACTAGAAACTTCCATAACTTTAAGCCCCTTGCTTTGACTGGCGCTATCGAAGCTCGGACGATTAGTGCAGAGGAGGATTCTTCTCTCACATACACCTTCAAAGTTTATCATCCATCATTTGTAACAGCAGATGATCTTTACCCTGGATGTTACAGTGCATGTAAATATGACCGCTTCTGGTATTTTTGAATGGTGGCGACAGTGAAAAAAGATGGCGGTGATACTGTTATAAAGTTTTTACATCCTCATGGACTTTCAGGATCATTCTACTGGCCAGCACGTAAAGATTCTTGTGCATTACTACTTCATGTGCTTGCTGTAGTTGACAGCTAACAAACATAGTCTGCAAGAACCGACCACTTTTCAAAGAATTGTAAGAGGTCAATGCAGGAAAAAATGGCAACATGGAGGCTATACACAGTAACAAAATTGAGGTTTGTGTACTGTATGAACTTAAGTTATACAAAGTGTAAAGAAACGGGCAGTGGCTAGTTGAGCGATATTTAAAATATTATTTCTGCCTCACAGTTGTGCGCCATTTGTAAAGAAACGTCTTTGATTGTTAAGGCATATTTATTATATTAAAGCCGCACAAGGTTAGGCGGGCGCCATCTTGTAACGTTCCGCTGCGTACACTACAGACTGTTTACTTGCCTCGGCTTGCTCGGGGTAGAAACACGAGACTCAGTACCATTGGATGTTCGTTGATTATGAAAGAAAGTTCAAGTTCGAAGTTAGTTTGTTATATACTTTATTTATCCTTTGAATGACACAGTTCACATACGAATGTCCAGTATGCAGAGTACGAACCGTTCAGATAAATATCCAAGTACAGAACAGCGTCACAGTGGTTTACCGTTTATGTTAATGTCTCAAAGCTTGCATCGCAAGACTAATTTAAGAAGGCAGGAGGGATGCTCGTTCCCTCCTGGCACCCTAACGACCCCCCACGCCTGATGCGTCGTCACACGCCCTACGCGTCCTCTTCAGCAGTTGATTACTTTGTTGCCCAGGCGATAGGCACCACCAGTATATATTGGCCTATCGCCCCCCTTCTCCTGCGATAAGCGCCTCATCTCGCAGCAGCGTGAGAACTGCGCTGTCCCACGCTCCGCCTGACATCGATACTGCTGTGCTGTCAACAAGAACGAACTTCGCGGTCCACAAAAACTTGTTGACGCACTCACCTCCGGATAATAAACTTCTCGTATAACAAAACGGCGCCGAAGGAACTAATCTAATTAATGTTGACGCTTCAAAAAAAACCAAAGTTTGAAACGAAACACTACCGGACTCCTGATAAATGTTAACAGCAAACACGGGAAACGAGCCAGCACGGCTTTAAACTGAAAACCCGATAAAAATATTACAAAACTTTCCAGAGCTTCATACACACGAAAGAATTTTACATCCAAGTCCTAAAAAATTAAGTATATTGCGTCATTACAAAAGTTTATAAAGCAAGTACATTTTAATGTACATAATGTCTGTGTACTGTTCATTAATTAATTTTTATACACAAACATTTTCATAATATTAAAATAGAAATCTTGACAAGTCAGCATTCACCTTTCAAACACATAGCAACCAAATGGTGTTTGTGTTAGAAAATTTTTCAAGTTACCATAATTATGTACAATTTAAACTAGATACATAAGTTTGATATTTAACATATTTTAGTGTGAGTCTTCGATTTTAAAGCGGAGTTAAACAAGGTAAGCTTAGCTGTCCAACAGCATGTTCATGAAAATTCTCAAGTAAAAGACAATATTTTTAACTGAAGGAATGAAAACACCATTAATTTTATTCTTTTCTATAATTAAACACACTTTTCGGTTATATATATATATATATATATTTTTTTTTTTTTTTTCTTTTTTTTCCCCCTCACTGCAATAAATCAGTATTTACAAAGTCTTGTTATTTTTGCAAAAATTAGTTGAGTTGAGTTGAGAGAATTGGGTGAGCGCCTGGATAATGTAATGTAGCAATGTTTTATTTACAACAGCAATTGACATTCCCCGTACTAAACTGTCCACTCTCCGGCCCCTTTCACATTGTGTGAGCAACGTTGGCGTGAACGTGGTGGCTATGTACATTGTGCATGGAAGGTCTGTGCAACAGTATGTACAGAAGCATGATTTACTTGTGTGAAGGTGTTGTCAACATAGACCAGGATTACAGCAATGTAGAGTACAGTAATACCCCGGACTTACGCGATAGGTGCGACCGAGCGATAATCCTGTAAGTCGAATTCGCGTAAGTCTGGGTTAAATTTAGCATATAAATACATATAAATTATGTTTAATTGGAACCAGAGTCTAAAGAAAACAATAATTTAGAAGAAAAATGTTTAATAAAATGTTAGATAATAAAACAATTTACATTATTATAAATAAAAAAACGTAAACCGAAGTTATTTTGACGTTGAAGGCTTCATATATTCTAACATTGTCGCCTGACAAGTTCATTTTTCTTCCTTTCAAACAAAATTTTTTCGTAGCACGCCAATAACTTTTTATTCCCCGTTTTGTAGTAGAAATGCGCTCTTCGTTGGAGTCTTATTTTTTTCTAAAATTTGTAACCCCTTTTCAATTGAACTGAGGCCTTCTGTTAAGATTACCTCTAAATTTAATTGTTTGGCAATATCGACCACTTCTTCAATTACACTATCGATTTGTTCAAGATCTGGCGCTGATTCTCCTTGGGTTTCGGTGGTGAAAAGGAATGGACACAGTTTTTTCCAGACGCTATTCAAAGTTTTTTGTGAAATCTCATTCCAAGATTGTCCAACAATTCTAACAGCATCTAAAACATTGAATTGCTTCCAAAAGTCTTTGACAGAAAGCCTGTTGTTTTGTCGCATAGCTTCATGTAGATGCGCAAACGATCGTCTTGTGTAGTAAGCTTTAAATGTTTTAATAACTCCCTGGTCCATCGATTGAAGCAAGCAAGCTGGTGGTGTTTGGTGGCAAAAAATACAACTTTCACCCATGGTTCGAAATTAATTAGAGTAGCAGGAGGGTGACCTGGTGCATTGTCAATTATTAGTATCACTTTAAATGGGATTTCTTTTAATTGGCAATAATGTTTGACTCCAGGAATAAAATTATGGCCAAACCAGTCTTCAAAAAGAGAACCTGTCACCCAAGCTTTCGCATTAGACTTCCAAATGACGGGCAAACCAGCTTTAGATTAATTTTTTAAGGCTCTTGGATTTTCTGAGTGATAAACTAAGAGAGGTTTCAATTTTCAATCACCAGCTGCATTCGCACCAACCATCATTGTCAATCAATATTTGTCGGCTTTAAAACCTGGAAAGGTTTTCTTTTAACGTGCGATAAAAGTTGTTTTAGGCATTTTATTCCAAAAAAGACCGGTTTCGTCTACGTTGAATATGGTTTGGCTAGTGTAGCCACCTTCTTCTATGATTGTCTTGAGTTTTTCTGGATAGAAAGATGCAGCTTCTTTATCAGCGCTTGCCGCCTCTCCACTCTCTGTGATGCTATGCCAATTACAACGACTTTTGAATCGACAGAACCAGCCATTACTAGCTTTAAACATTTCATCTTTGGCCGCCTCCTCAGCTTCTTCTCTTAGTCTCTCAAAAATCTGCTTAGCTTGAGAGCACACCGTGTTTTGATCAACAGGACAATTTTTCACTCGTACTTGATTATCACGCCATAATTTTAACAATGTTTCCATCTGAGCGATAATACCATGACGTTTACGAATGATGCTTGAATTCAAAGATTGAGAATCTTTCACAGCTTCCACAACTTTTTCTTTACCTTTTATAATCGTCCAGACTTTTGATTCTGGTAGGTGAAATTTCTTTGCCAATTCACAAATTTTAATTTTTGCTTCAAAGTCTTTGATAAAATTCAGTTTACACTCCAAAGATAGTGATTTTCTTTTTTTGTTTGATTCAAATTACTCATTTTTTGTTCTTTTGGATGATATAATTAGAGTTAACAATAACACGCACTGCGTACGTAAAACAATTCCACGCGAAACACGTTTGAACCTGTCGTAAACCAAACACTGACTGGGCGGGGTGGGAGGGCCGAGGCGCGCAGCGCTCAAAAAGAAAAACCGCATATCTCTGAATTCGCGTAAAACGAGGTAGCGTAAGTCGAGGTATTACTGTATGTACATATTCACTTCATGTACTGCAAAGCTAACAGTAAGTAATGCACTGGAGGCTGCGTGGCTGTATAAAGGAGTGTTTCTTTACAGAAGGCTTCCAGACAGGCAAACATTCATCAGCATCTATCTTAGAGAAAATGGGTCCTTCGCACATCACCAACGACCAGGTAAACTAAGCTCCATAGCTCCTGATGTAGAAGAATGAGAGTGAGAACCTGTAGATGTAAACCCAGGAACTTTGACTACGAGAGTGGCTATGCAAGAAAGAATAAGTGCCAGCAGTGTATGGCGAATTTTACATCACCAGTTACTGTACCCATACCATATCCAACATGTGTAAGGTCTCAAGTACACATACTTCCTTTCCAGATCTAATTTCTGCCAGCAGATACAACACCAGCGAGCAATGTGTTCTTTACAGATGAAACTTGGTTTACCAGTGACAGCATTTTTAATTTGCACACTTGTCACATGTCGGCCACAGTCAATCCTAATGCAGTGAAACAAGCACATCATCATCATCTCGTGCAATATCTGGGTAGGAATACTCGGTGACTGTCTAATTGGACCACATTTTCTACCACAAAGGCTGAACGGAGAACGGTACCTGCGCTTTATGCGGGATGATCCTCCAACGTTGCTCGACGATGCGCCATTGCCACAACACCAGCAGATGTGGTTTATGCATGATGGTGCACAAGCACATTTTCTTCAATGTGTAAGACAATATATAACATACGCTATTGTTACCGGTGGATAGGTGGAGAAGGACCTGTACCATGGCCTCCTATATTACCGGATTTATATCCGTTGGATTGTTGTGTATGGGGTCATGCAAAAACTAGTTTACAATACAGCAGACATTGCCACATCTGAATAATTGCAGCATCAAATTGTACAGGCTTTCCAGCAAATTACCCTGAATTGCTCGAGCGCATTCATGTGTCTTTGCGGAGACAACTAGACAGATGCATTGAAGTGCATGGTGAGCATTTTTAACACCTACTGTAAATGTCTTCAGTTAACATGTTCTTACTGTACTGTACTGTACCTTGTGTAACCACAGACATCATTGTTGTTCAACCCAAACCATTGCTTGTGTGTATATTCAATCACATTTCTGTGGTGCTGAAGACACAATTATGACATGTTATGTCTTGTGATTGATACATTAAACGGTTAATTTCCAGACCCATGTTTACTGGACCGTTTTTGCTTCTCTTCATTTGTATGTCTCATCCTTACATCTCACTAACATTGAGACATTGCAGTTCACTGAAAGTCTGAAGAGCTGTAAAATCACTCAATTGAGTAACGTTTGTAGGTCATGATATTTAATTTTTTAAGTTTGCCCCTGACCACAAGATAAATGAGCAAAGTCCATTTCCCTAGCCCGGTCCTAACAATCCACCGGTAGCACCCCAACGTAACCTACAAGGCGTGGGTGTATGTGAGCGGGGGGAGGGGGGGTGATCTGACAGTGGAAGGGGCCTAGTGTCATAGCCCGCTCTGGCAGGAAGGCACCGTACACATCACCATAGTGAGGTCATGGCAAGCATACTCTCCAACACCTCAGATCAGGAAGTGACACAGTTGCAATTTATGTAAGACAATTAAATTAAAGTGACTAAAAGAAAAGAACAGCAAAGAAATAATTCTAAGTAATTTATGTTGTATGTATTTGCATTTAATAATTAAGGGTTGTGTGTGACATGGTGGAAGGGCGCTCCTGGAGCCCCTTCTGCTGCCTTGATCTGCAGTCTTGTAGCAGCCACAGCCTGGGTAGGGTGCATGCCGGTGCATCCCGTGAGGGCCTTCTACAGTCTGTTTAATCCGAGTGTTAGTTTACAGTCAGTTTCACCTATTGTTATACAGGAACCTTTATTTTTTTTCACCTTCACGTCACCCCAAATTGTGGTGGATTCATTTAGTTAGTTTAATTCTCCACCATGTCATGCTCAAGTGCGCGGGGTTGTGGTCCTAAGGTACTGGCCAACTCCGGACTTTCATTTGCTATCATCCCGGCCAGGAGCTCTGGTTCGGGACTCAAGTTCATTTAATTTCCATTTGGCACACTTTTGCTACACTGCCACATCAATATTTGTGTTTTCAGTGTAACTTTACAAAGGAGTGCATATATGGCTGTCCACCACATGCTCTGTAATTGTAACTTGGGTAGTAAACCCTCCTTGTGTTAACATCAGTGTCCAAAAGACATTTTTTTTTGCTTCCCCACCTTGTGTTCCACATGGTCAGACCATGGCCGCCAATACCCTCTATAGGCCGCACGGGCAAACAGCCCTCACCCTGAGATCTTTGCAACATTGTGTTAGCTCTCCAGAGCTAGCTGGTACCCTGGGTAACCCATCAACTTGTAAGTATTGTACGGCGGGTATCACAACCAGGCAGGGTCCTTAACCCTCGATGACGGTAAATGAAAAGGCCTAAGTACTACAATTCAAAAAGATTACTATCAACTAGTGATGCCAAATGCATCATTTTAACAGGTACTCGGTACGAATCGGGCAGCTATAGCTTACAACAAAATAAAAATAACATGATAAAATGTAAACTGTTTCTTAAACAGCTTGAAAAAAAAAATTGATCACTTAATATTTATGCACATAATGACTAACTTTTCACTGCAACTGCAACAAAATTTATAAAGAAACACTAATTATTAAGGTGTAGTATTAATTTATTTTTAATTCCCAAAAAATGCTGTTTTACATAAACACTAAAAACCAAAAGATGAGACCAAGTAAATACAGTGAAACCTTTTGAATACAAACCTGAAGGGACGTAGAATTTTGCAGTTTGTATTAATGAGGTTTGCATTAACAGTTGTTCGCCTTAATGATAAAAAAAATTAACAATATCTAATTGAGTTGAGTGACTGAATATCACTATGTATTCATTTCTGTTAATACAAGATTCATTAGAGCAGTCTTTAAACACACTGATCACATGTAAGAAAATTAAAAATAAATCAGATGTGAGAAAAAATTTTACTGGAACAGGGAACAAGAATGTTTTCAGGCAGTCCCCTAAATATATTAAAAACAAACTAATATATTGCATAAACACTAAAATAATACTGTATCATACAGATAAAAAAAAAACCCATACATATCACACCACAATATGAAAACATTTTCAGTAAAATAAGTACTTAAAACTAAAAATATTGCATTAAGTATACCTCTACAGGATACAACAAGCAGACTTTCTACATGTGGTACATAAACAGTTTTGCCTTAACCAGGCTTGAAAGATTCATTAATTTTCTTCTGAACCTGTTTTATTTGTCATAAATACCCATTGCAGCGCTGCAAACTTTGTCATAGAATGACAAGGCGACATTGTTGTCATCACTAGCAGTCAGAACATTTTCAAGGGCACTTAATGCTGAAGTGGCTTCTTTCTTGTCAGGAAGCTCATGAACAACTTCATCCAACCCACCTTCACATTCCTCAGTCAGTGGTGCAGCTTTTGTTGACACATTATTATCAATATGCACAAATTTTTCAAAGTCCCCCAAAGCACCATGCTGTTTAAGATCTTTCCAGCCATTGAGTGTGTCTGAATTTTCTTTGCCCGTACACTCCACTTTTGACAAAACAGTTCTGGATTGTTGCAGCAGGCACACTGTCCCAAGCTGCAGAAATGTTCGTCACGGCATCCAAAATATTACATCAAGACTGAGGGCACTTCTGCAGTTCTAGCTTCCGAATAAGATATTTGACCAGTATAATCTCTTTTCTGATAAAATTATGCACTGGTCCAGTGGCTGCGTAAAGCTAGTCATCTTTGCTGGCAGGAACATCAATGTGACATTAAGCTGCAGCCCATGAGCTATATGTACAGCACATTGATCTAGCAAGCATTTTCATTTGCTACATAGTTGCAGGGCAGCCAGGTGGTGTAAATGCCCTTAAAACATCTTGGTTTTTGTGATTTTCCTATCACAACAGGTCTGAGCTTTGTGCTGCCGTCTTTACAGCACAAAAATTGTCACTCTGGTCTTGCTATGTTTGCCACCATGGCAAGTATTTGGCCATGCATGCTCACAAAATCCATTGGACACACTAAGCTAGACAGATTTTTATAAATGAAAATTTTTCATAAATATTATTGATTTAATAAATTTTGGGAACAACTGTATTTAAAAAATTGGGTTCTGTGCTATTGTATAATCAATTTGGCTAAAAAAAATTTGAAAATTAAAACATGAAATGTTTGAAAATTAAAAAAATATGTGAGGAAAATTTTATAAGCATAGTATTAAAAATTGAATGTGTTTAAGTTTATATGTTTAATTTAATCATTTGCATTGCCATATGTCTTGATAGCTCATTTGAGTAGGGGCTTGTGTCTACTAACACAGAGAAATTTTTAAGTTACATTAAAATAAATGTATCTATAGAGGCGACAGTCTCATACATGGCAAATGTCACTTTGTTCTTAAATTCATTCGTAACATAAATGCATGCACTAGCATCGTCTAGAAGTATGCAGTCGAACAAAGGTATGAGTAATGAGGAAAAAATTATGTTAGCTGAAAGTAACTGAATAATGAACGATTAGCGATTATGTCATCAGCACATCTAGTGGGCATTAATGTAAACAAAACTGCCAGCCACCGGTGACCCACAGCCTTTGAAAAATCATCCTAGGCGTAACATGTCAACCTGTTTTTTCAATAACTTATATACTGCAAATATACAACACTATGATTAACTTCAAAGTACGTACTGTATTCTTGAATAAATAAAACTTTAACTTAGTATTTTCTATAACTTGAAATATTTATTTCGTATTAAATACAAATTAAAAACAGTGAGAGCAGCACTGTGTTGGTATCGGCTAGCAAGAAATAGTTCACAGTTAAAATATTGTTTTAACCTAGTTTTTTGGTATGCTATTTGTAAATTAAACGTTTTTGTAGGTAGCACTGAAGGAAACATATTTCACTGAAACCATTACAAATATCAGCGCAAATTACAGTGTGTAGACCCTAGTGACACGGTGGTTTTTTCGTCCGAGGAAGAAAATGCAATAGGCAGAGCTTTTCTTTCTCTCTCTCTCTCCCTCTCTCTCTCTCTCCCTCCCTCTCTCTCTCTCTCAGGAAGTTTCGCACCGCCTGTAATAGCAGGAAAATTATACATATTTTCAATTTTCGCATATTTTATACTTATTACAGAAAAAATAATAATTTTGGAATTTGTAATTTACAACTGAAACAAGATTTTATTGTTTGAATACTTATAATACATTTAGATGTGATGGCGGGATGGTTACAAATCCGAAGTTGGCAGAAGTGGTGACTGACGACGCTGACATGTGTTTCTGAACGAAGCTTCAACTTCGTACGCGTTATGTTTTTTAAACCTACCTAGGCAAGTTACGATGTTGTGATAAATCTGTTTTTCCACTGCAGGAATAAATATAGTGTAAAGTGTGTCGTGACTATTGTGTGTGTGAAAGAGTATTGTTGCCATTACGTTATGTTGGACAGTGTGTGTGTGTGATTGCAAATATCGGATGTGTGACATTTGTACATTTTAACTGTAAACTATTTTTGAGACAAAATAAATTGTTTAAAAGTCACGTCTGTTTATCACAACATTGTAAACTTGCCCTAGGTGTTTGAAAAACAATTGTGTAAAGTGCTTATGTTTCTGTGATTTGAGTGTTTGCCACAACCCCAATAAAATACTAAACCCAGCCAGATAAATTTAAATAAATAATGAAATAAACACAGAAAACAGTAAGTACCAACGCATAGAAATATGAGCGGAATAAAAGTTACGGTAGGCCTATTTGTGTGCATGTTCACCACTATCTTTTACGTTTATCGATTCTACATACAAAAAATAAATGGCCCGAGTTGCGTGCTTGAATATACTGTCTCTTTTCGTTGGACTGGTTGTTCCTTCATTTTAATTTTTATTCCAACTGAAGCCATCCTTTTAACGAAATAGACCAACACATATCAATAACAAGAGGTTAAATACTCCAGTTCTTTCCTCCGCAATTGTAACAGAGGTAAACAGAGTTGTTGCAAAATATTAACATGTATTATGTGCAATGTGCTATGTCGTGTATAACAAATATGTCAACAATGTAAAATAATAACCGTAAGAACTATTGTAATCATAGACATTGTTAAAAAGTCATTAAGTTAACCTAAATATGATTATAGGCCTAAATTGTGAACATTCATACGAAATGGTTTTTGAAATATGACTAAATTCTTTGAACAGCTGAAAACAGTAAACAAGCATTTCACAGTTAAAATGTAGTCACATTGTGGTGTTTATGTTTACATGTAGCAGAAGGATACATAATCTGTAACCAAAAGTAGAACTTTAGCAGGACTTCGGAAAAGTGTGAAGTAACCGGGAATGACCTATACATGTATAGATGTATTCTCTGACTGGGAACACAGGGATGGTCAAAGGAAAACAAAAATGGAGTGGTACCACAAATCCCCAGTAGAGCTACAACCAAATTTTTGTTACTTTATTGTAAATACAGAACATGTTTCATTACCTTACAATTAAAAAAACATTGGAACATGAAATATAGAAACAAATTAATTAACTAGTTTGCTTGAATCTATGACAAAAATAACAGTATTTGTTTAATAAAACACAAACATTCAATAACATATCAAATTTGTATTACGAATATTTCTGAAATCAATGTTTGGGCTGATATGACAAAATATCTTATATCCTAATAAAGGCTATTCGCGATAAAGTGAGCATATTTTGAAAGCCCTCTCATTTGGAATAATAGTCAATAAATATATTTGATTTTAACCTTAGATGTTAACTTCCGAGCGTGGTGGAATATAAACACTGTGTTTATTTCTTACATAGCAATATCTATTTAAATAGGTGGTTAAAGGATAACAGATGGCTGAAAGAAAAAAGTAACTAGGGCATCAGAAGTGCTCACTTTACCATGTATCAAGTCACTGCCTATTTATGTAACGTGTGAATTCTCTAAGTGCAACTTTGTATAAGTTGTTTAAACAAAAGCAGGAATAATTGCATATTCGACTGGCTCCTTAGTAATTGCATAGTAATAATTTTCTATACATTTTTTCTTTGTTTAACAGTGATAATAAATTATAAGAGATAACCATTCAAGCAAGTATTACAATTTCCACCTCTAATAAGTGGTTTCCACCATGACAGTCAAGTGTCAGGCACAAGGATATAGGGTATTTTTATGTTATACAAGAACGGAAGCTAGATATCACCAGAAGAAGCGTTTGTATTACTGTTTACTGAGAATCATTTTACTAATTTNAAGGATATAGGGTATTTTTATGTTATATACAAGAACGGAAGCTAGATATCACCAGAAGAAGCGTTTGTATTACTGTTTACTGAGAATCATTTTACTAATTTATTACCTCTATCTACATATTCTGTTGTTACGCTTATGTGGATGACATGTTCTTACCCTGCTAGACATAATTTTAAGTTGACTGAGTAACATCAGCTACCTTGAAAGCTATCACAGTCTGTGTGGTCTAATAAAAACCTAGGAAAAATTGTGATCAGTTTTTTAATTATATGTTTATATCTATTGTACCAGATAAGAGTGTTTTGATTACCACTTTAACAATATATCGAGTTAGACTTATATTATACAACGTGCAACGCTGCTAAAAAAATTAAAGCTTTTATATGTTATATAAAACTAAAGTATTTATTAATACATGCTTTAAGTAAGCTCTGTGAAGGAGTTTTGTGGTGACTCTTAAATAAGTAAATAAATTATCAGAATAAATTAGGATAATTTATAATAATTTTATATAACGACTAAAGGAACTACGAAGCATGACATATGAAAGTAATGATAAATCACATAATGTTCATACTTATTGAATTTACATACAGACGTTTAGCATATAATACAACTTACCACTAAATGGGGTTGGAACTAATTTATATTCTTTTGGAGAGGGTTTCTCACTATCAGACATTTCATTCAAAGCTCATTCAAAAATATCTTCCAATCTCAGAATGTGCTGTGGGTTAAAAAAAAACCAAACCCCTTTAATTAGTGATTGCATGATAGAGTCTGTACAAAAGTGGACAGTAGTTTAAATGCAATTTAAGAGTTTAAAATGCTGAAGCAATACTGCGAAAATGTTGCAGATATATTCGTAAGAAGGACCACAATAGAAATTAATGTTGACAGTGAAACATTTTGTTAACAATATTTTCATTTTACCATCAACCCATATGCTTGCTTGTACAAAAAGGTTAGAAGTGATATGGGCATAAAATTTCAGTCCCTAGAGTAATATTTTTTCTGAATGTACTTACTAAGNGCTTGTACAAAAAGGTTAGAAGTGATATGGGCATAAAATTTCAGTCCCTAGAGTAATATTTTTTCTGAATGTACTTACTAAGCCATTTTAGCCAAACTTTATTTTTTTGCTTCTCATTTCTTGGCTAATAATTTTGTTTACCATATGTGTTTTTGTCAAGCCTACCAGTTCTGACACCTATTTTATCTTTTTCCTACCAATGTAACAAAATGACCGCCATCCCCAACAAATTCACCTTTTTACAGCTTATGTTTAGTCAAATCAATGTTAATCATTAATTACAAGATATGCATTTGAAGCAATATGCAATTGTGTATTTACCTAAAATCGTATCCAAAAACCACACTAAAAATTTAAATATTTAGTTTGTTCCTAACACCATGAACTATGTACTGTGACAGATATAGTAGAACATTATTTAAATACTAAATTTTAAGCTGCAATGTGAAATAATCAACTTTCTACTGAATTACAAGTCCTGATATTGGTATGTTCCCTTCCTGCATTTGGTGAAACCACTCAAACGATTTATCTTGAAGGTCATTGTGCTGAGGATCACACATAGATTTTTTGTCCTTAGTGATTCTACCACTTGTGCATGCTGCTTCCAACTTTTCTTTGTTATTTATTATAGTTGATACAGCTGACAATGGTATGTTGAAGTCCTTCACAATGTCCGATTTTGACTTGCCGATACTGAACACAGCACTTATATCCATTGAGATGCGCATCCTCCAGACTAGAAAACCCACCACCAGGATATCATCCAGAAATGCACACACCCCATTTACACCCTTCTACACTTGCTCTATGGTCTTTTGAAAAATACAGGGGGCACTGCAAACACCAAATGGCAGTCGCGTATAATGAAATAACCCATTGTGGGTGTTAATTGTCAATAATGGCTGGCTGTGTTTGTTTACTGGCAGTTGAGCATAGTCCAATTACGGTTTCTTCGGATGTTTTGAAACAAACCTTTGAAAAATCACCCTAGGGGTAATATGTTAACCTGTTTTTTAAACGACTTTTACCACAAGTATTTAACACTCATTAACTTAAAAAGTATTACATTTTTGAATAAATGAAACTTTTTAACTTAGTATCTTCTATAACTTGTAATATTTATTTTGTAATCAATACAAATTAAAAACAGTGAGAGAAGCAATGTTTTGGCAACGACTAGTAAGAAATAGTTCACAGTTAAAGTATTGTTTTAACCAAGTTTTTTGGTATGCTATTTGTAAATTAAAGTTTTAGGAAGCCCCGATGAAAACATATTTCATTGTTAAATATCAGCGCAAAATACGGTGCGTAGGCTTTAATGACATGGTGTTTTTTTACCGAGAAAGAAGCTTAAATACACTGCCAGCGGAGCAGAGCTTGTCGCTCTCTCTCTGGAAGTTTTGAACAGCTAGTAGTAGCAGGAAAATTATACACGTTTTCAATTTAAGCATATTACATACTTATTACAGCAAAAATAATGATTTTCTTAGTTTGTAATTTACAACTGAAAAGAGATTATAATGTTTGAATACTTATTATACTATATTTAGGATTACAAATACAAAGTTGGCTGAAGTGGCGACTGGCGACAAACAACATGACATGGCATGTTGCTGTTGCTCAACAAAGCGTTAATTTTACTTGCTCTGAAAAATACTTCAAATTACCACATCACGTTTGTACACATCATGTTTTTTAAACCTACGTAGGCAAAATACAATGATGTGATAAATCACTGTTTCCATGGTAATAATAAATATACTGTAACATGCGTCGTGATCACTGCGTGTGAAAGGGTGTGGCTGCGTTGTGGTCATTATGCTGGTCCGGTGTGTGTGTGATTGCAAATATTGCACATGTGAAATGTATACGTTCTAACCATGAACTGTTGTTAAGACAAAGTTAATTATTTTATAGCCACGTCTGTTTATTTATCACAATGGTGTAACATTGCCCTAGGCGTTTGAAAGACAGTTGTGTAAGGTGTTTACGTTTCTACAGTTACTACAGTTCTTTCCCCCACAGTTGTAACAGGGTTAAACACAGTCGTGGCAAAATATTAACGTGTATTATGTGCCATATTGTGTATAACAAATATGTTAACTATGTAAAATATTAACTGTAAGAGCTATAGTCAAAACAGGCATTGTTAAAAAGTCATAAAGCTGATCTAAGTATGGTTATAGGCCTAAATTATTAATATTTGTACGTAATGGTTTTTGAAATATGACAGAATTCTTTGAACAGTTATAAACACATGACAAGAAGTCACATGACAGTGTTTATGTTTACATGTAGCGGAAGGATACGTAATCGCTAACCAAATATATAAACTCAGCAGGGCTTCAGAAAAGTGTGAAGTAACCGTGAATGGACTATATACACTGAGTGTATATGACAGAAAAAACCTTTCCTCCTGTTAACTCGCTGAAGATATCAGCTGGTTTGGGCAGGGATTAGTGATCAATTTCCACTACTGAATTCACAATCACTTTAAAGTCACCACACAATTTTAAGTCTCCATCACTTTTTCTAACACACACAACTAGGGTTGCCCATTAAGACTTACTTACTGGATATATTGCTCCAGATTGTACCAACCTGTTTGTTCCATCACGCTACCACCATAGTCAAAACAATACTACAGTGAGAAGAGGTTAACCACAGGAAAGAGAATTACACAAAGTAAATTTAGAAAAAGCTAGCCATGTGCAGCACTTCAAGTTAGTACCTAGGCAATCATACCGGGAATAAAATTTAAGAGAAATAAAATAAACAGCTCTCAGGAAAACTATTTATATGCATTCTGTATAAACTAAAAAATGTATGTATGTACCAACTAAACTAGAGGAAAGAATTCTCAATAATGTCAGTTACCTAAAACATATGATGGCCAGACTTTAATTCAACTCATTGTCAACATTACAAAATTTAAGTCTTACAAATATTTACATAGACTTGTATCCAACTCTCAAAAATTAGTATACATCTATTGTCTTGAACTGAAAGCTGATGACCAATTGTGCTGAGAGGGGATAGTACCCTGTGCTTAATGGATGTGTAGACATAGAAGAGCCGACATGAGATGGAGACTTTTTAGTTTGGTTTGTTGCCACCAGGTAATGCTGGCAGCACCTCGAAGCCACTTAAGGCATAGTGAGTGAGTGAAGAGATTTGGGCAGCTCTTAACAGTGAGGTACTGAGAGCCGATGAGGGTGATTGAGATGACTTTGGAGCAGCGGCGGAATGAAATGGCAGGGGAAACAGGAGATCCCGAGAAAATCCACCGATCAGCGGCATCGTCTGGCATGATTCCCACGTGCGAAAATCTGGGAGACCCAGCTGGGGATTGAACCTGGTTCACCTTGGTGGGAGGTGAGCAGACTAACCGCTCAGCCACCGCGGCCATAGCGTTTGCTACAAGATGGCAAACAAATACCACCATTTAGGCAAGTAGGGTACATGATGGCACACAAAGAAAAGTAGCCAGATGCAGATCATGCAACACAAGGAGGGGGACATGGCAAGTTGGGAAAAACATGGTGGTACAGGCTGTTCACTGTAAACTGAGCACTTTTGAAAGCTCTGCTTAAGATCTACTTGTATGCACACTGTGTATTCGTCCGCCATATGTAAAATTAACATTGCCAAAAGCTTGGGCACTTTATTCATGCGTCTGTAAATTATTATAAATGTTAATGTTTTACAAATCTGCTCATTCTAACAATTGCATGTATCAAAAAATTAGAAAGCAAAATAAATAATTATTGATATTCATAATTGTTTACCTAACACTTTTAGTTCAACGTTCAAACAAGGAACTACTTTCCATCCATCGTTACCAACTTTATACTGGGTGAATACCAGTCGGTGTGCCCATTAAAATATATCCAAAGTAGGGGTAGTGACATTTTTCTACGGTTGATTTCAAAAGTGGTCACTTTACCATGAACAGCCATTAGCAAAGTACTGCTTGCCTTCTGCACAAACACAGCCCAATTCACACAGTACCGCAAGTCAGACATTGGCTATACGGAATAAAATGCTTGAGGAGGAAGAGGTGTTGCAGGGGAGAACACCAGGGGGGAGGGGAGTGCCGGGTAGGCTACATTTAGATCTTAGCAGCTTGTGGATATTGAACTTGGGGTCTTTTGAAATGTACGAGCTGCCCAGAAAGAAATTAAGGGAAAAAACACCCAAAAACAAAATGTGTTCCTCTCAATTTTAGAAACGAAATAAAACACATTGAAATTTCCCCAATTCACTAGTTGTGATAGAATTGTTGTCCTCAGGGCTGCAGTCTGCATACCAAACTTTTTACTCTGGCTCAGATTCCAAACCCAAAAATTTGGGTAGCCAAATGATTGAATAATGCATTATATGTATCATCACTGGGTGAATAAAAAAATAATTTCATTTTACAAAACACATGTAAAGTTTACATTAAATTTTTACCATAGAAAATGTTAATTCCAAAGGAAGTACATATGCAACAAACTATGTAATAAAAACTAATTCTTTAATTAACATAGTTGGCATCAGATTCACTATGTTTTAACTGTATTCACCAAAACTGCTTAAACTCAGATTCAAATTCCACAACTCTGGTTGTTCTACATTATATAAAAAAAATTATACCTACTTTAACACGAATTATTTAAGAAGTGACACACAGTGATAACAACTCCTGCAGGTACACAACACCATTGAGATGATCAAGGATGAAATGTGGACCAATAAACACAATCATCAAAAACTCCATACCAGATATTTACAGAGAATCTTACTTGTTGGTAGACTTCCAGTGTGCGTAGTGCATGTGTTTTCAGCAGCATCTGCATGACTTATGGCTGTTCAAAAGCATGTTGCAAATGCAAGTGACTTTGCCCATGAAGAAAACTTCTGCTAGGTTGTCAGGATGTTGCAGAAACATCCAGTAGCTTAGTTCCAGATGTTTCACAAAATCCGCTGGAACCAATGTCTGCACTGCTACGAACTGTATGGGTGGAAGACGTTCCACAATGACATGGTCAATACCCATTTTGAATGCAGTGGCCTGCAGGCTAGTTCTTGGGCTCACGTCTACATACTCAAACACTGCCTCTTTGACTCTAGGCCTGTACATTCATAATTTAATACCTCAGTTTAAAGCATCACCATTTAAAGGGTGCCACACACCCACAGTCTTTGTTCCAGTCATAAATACATAATAGACATTGGATGTTGTTTGTTGGGACAACATTTCCAGAAAACCTGCTTGGCGCACTAGTATTTCTAGATGTGCCCCCATACACAAAGACCACATTTGTCAGTTCTGACAAAACTGTACACTGGCATGTCAACAAACCATTATTGCCTCAACACAGTACTACTGTGAATTATGCCATCCAGTGCATAGCTGTATGCACAGAGTGATTAATGGGACAACCCACATATTGCCAAAATTCCCCTGCACATTGCTACATTGCCCAAGTTGTCTAGATGGGACCTTGTTAAACAATTGGTTTATGATCGTAATGTGTTACTTTTGCACCCTAATCATAATTTAATTGAATACACCCAGTATTCTAACGATCAAAGACCTCCCATNGTAATGTGTTACTTTTGCACCCTAATCATAATTTAATTGAATACACCCAGTATTCTAACGATCAAAGACCTCCCATAAGTTGGGCAATTTCAACCATTACCTAGGCTCATCTGGGTACTTGGGTGAGGCAGGTAAACCGGTGACAATTTGTTTTGTTGTAAGAGTAGAGTTGTTAGTATATACATGCGGTGTAATGGGTATGAGTTGTCTGTAGACGCCTCGCATCCCAACACTGAACTTACAGACCCAGGAAAGAACCACAAAATGTTTTCGGTAATGTGATCCGTTAGGGTCTGTTTGGTGTGTCGGTATCAAGACCGACACACTTGTATGATAATTGTATAGCCTTAAGGCTAAAGGGACTTTCAGATGAGCAGGAACCACGTCTGAACTCACCTTAGGGAGGGCTAAAACCATTGCCACACCTCCATGGTGTGCTAACGTCGCACCTCATGGCGCGTTAGCTTCACCTTCGGAGACGTAAATAGGCCCGAACCCTGGCCGTTGTAGTGACGTAGTGAACCATGCTAACATACAGTGATTTAGGCTGCATTACAGGTGATGAATGAAGTGTTGTAATGTGTATTCGTTTGTGGGCAAGTGAGTATTTAATACTTTGTGTACATGATATAAGAAGAGTGTGTGTTCTGTAGCGGAAATAGGGAAAGGTATATGTACCCACCTATTTTTCTTATAATTCGACGTCACGGCTCCTGGGAAGGTGTACAGCAACCGGAGCAGACAGAAATGTCGACGGACTTGATTGAAGTGAAGTCTTCGGCAAATGGTGTGCCACTGAGGAGGTCAAAGCGTCCGATGTAGAGTAGCAGAAAAGCACTTGTTAATTTGCCTGGAGCAGGCGGACAGAAGGAGAGGTGTTTATTTGAAGAATAGGTGTTTTATTAATGATGGGAGAGGTTTTATTTACAAGAAGGAAGAGGTGGTTTGTTTTAGGATAGGTTAGGCCAGAATTTCCGGGTACACCACATTCAGAGTGAATGTTTTGTTTTGTAGATGTTTAGGCAGGACGATGCCTGATGATGGTTTAGCCAGCACCGACATAGAGTCGAAGCTCTTGGCACGGGACAGTGCGACATACAGCTGTTCGTGGCTGAACACTGGATGTGGAAGGTATATCCCTATGCTGTTGAATGTCTGACCTTGGCTTTTGTTTATCGTCATGGCAAATGCCAAGCGGACAGGAAACTGTCTGCGACTGAAAGAAAAAGGAAAGTCAGCCGGGGAAGACAACAGTTTAATTCTGGGAATGTAGGCCCTGTCGCCCTTGTAAGACCCTGTGATGATCTTTGCATCAATGACATAATCCGACATGTTGACCACCAACAACCTGGTCCCATTACAGAGACCGTACTTGGTGTCGAGGTTTCTTATTAACATTATGCAGCAGCCAACTGCGAGAGTGAGTGAATGTGGCGGTAAAGAAGACACAGTCAGCGAGTTGAGAAACTCAACTGGGACATTCAGCCTTCGCTGTCCTCCAGCTGGTCTTGGCTGAGAAATGTTCTGCTCTCTCCACTCAGGCAGGACACCATGGTGGCATTGATGTCATCTACATCTTCGTTTCTCGGACAGAGGAGCGCCCTCGCGCTTATGACCTGCAATCATAAAAACACACACTTTTTGTAGCAACAGGAACCACTCTATCAATGCACAGCAGTAGTAGAAATACTTGGACACCATTCAGTACCTCCTCAGTTAGTACTTCATGTCCGAAGACGTGGCTGCAGATGTCACCGTTGTGGGGAAGCACTAAGATCTGAGGTAGCTGCACGTAGCCATCGGGCAGGCCGGGGATGGGCGGAAGTGTCCCCTCGCCGATTCGCAGCAGGAACTGCTGGAACTCCTCTTGCCCTTGGTTGACCCTCATGTTGTTCTTGAGACGCAGCTGTCTGAAAAACGGCATCAGCGGGGAGTTCTTCAGGCAGGCATTCACTTGGTCCGCGCGGCCTCCATGGCTCACCACAGGTAGAACTTGGCGGAAGTCACCTCCGATGAGCAAGACCTTCCCTCCGAACTTGGTGCGATCGTTCTGGGTCACGTCTCTCAAGAGCCTGTCAACACAGTGCAGTGCCTCCTTCGGAGCCGTGGGCGCCTCATCCCATATAATGAGGCTGCAGTTCCTCAACAGCTCGGCTTCTGGCGATTGCGCCAATATGCCAAACACGGAGCCACAGTTTGAATAATGCATGTGATGTGCTCCCTCCTGACAGCAGTATCAAGGCTATGCCTGTCCAGACTACGGGGCATACAACTTTATTTGAAGAATAGGTGTTTTATTAATGATGGGAGAGGTTTTATTTACAAGAAGGAAGAGGTGGTTTGTTTTAGGATAGGTTAGGCCAGAATTTCCGGGTACACCACATTCAGAGTGAATGTTTTGTTTTGTAGATGTTTAGGCAGGACGATGCCTGATGATGGTTTAGCCAGCACCGACATAGCGCCTTGAATCTGGTTTGTTCATTTCAAAACTCAATTGGGACATTTTTATATTTTGGGGGGAAAGTAATTTTGGGGCAAAATCATTAACGCTGAAGTTATTTTGGGGTCAAACAGATAATTTTGATGACAGCATGTCAGTGCCATGCTGCCGAGCATGACCCCCGGCTGTGATGTCGACCAAGATGGCGGACGGCTCCGGGCTCCTAAGGAATATAATCGTACTACTCACCTTTGAATCACATTCCATTTAGTTGTCTACCACAAAAATCAACAGATACCACTCAAGAGTGCGGTTAAGCCTCTCGGCCATTCCATCAGACTGAGGGTATAAGGCTGTAGTCCTAGTCTTCTTCATCCCCAGAATCTTTGCTACATCTTGGAACACAGCCGCTTCAATATTGTGTCACTGATCTGAATGCAGTTGTAGTGGCACCCTAAACCTTAGAATACATACTATATAAATGCATAGATTACAGTACATGCTTCTTGGTTTGGGAGGAGAACGACCTAGGACCACCTAGTGAAGTAACCTTGGGCCACCAATAGAAACTGATTACCTCTCTCTGTGGCAGGCAAAGGGCCCAGAATATCTGCTTCCATCCTCAAATGGGACTTTAACATTGTATTTCTGGAGGTAACCTTGTCCCCTAACCCATGGTCCTTTCCTCACGGTACAGATGTTGTTCATTTGGCATGACTCCTCAACTTCCTCTAGACAGTGGAGCTAATAGAATCTCAGTATAACTCTATCTAAGACTTTGAGGACACTACATTATGGAAGAACCAACTGTAAGCATGCATGTTTCCCATCATCACCTTCCCAGCTCCTGTAAAGCACACCATTCTTAAGTATGAGGGAAATTCACTGTGCCCAGCATCAGGGTGTCAACACAATAAAATTTCCCTGACTTTCCCTTACCAAAATCTCCCTAACACAACATGACCAAAATTTGTATTATTTTCGCATACTGTGATTTGCTGTAAAATATAAAAACAATCTCTGTAACAATATAACAATAATAAATTCTGTACAACATACGGTAATTAAGAAGGATTTTTAAAGACTTTAACTAAGTCAATTTGCAGCCATTCAAAATACAAATGTAAGGAATTCAAGTTGCACGACACACCCTCCAACTCCTTTTCTAATTTTCAAGAATTGTCTGCTTGTGTTCATTTCAACATCTTTCTCTCGCTTCAGTTTTTTCTTCTTTTCTTTTTACTCTGAGTTGTTGCTCAATTTTTCTATAATCTTGCTTCCTTTTTCCTCCTAATTAATCTCATTTTCTTTTCTAAATAAGCTTGACACCTTCTCCCACCTCCCACAGAAGTAAGCATACTTATTTAGTCATTACCCATACTCCAACCATACTCTTCACAGCATCGTATGTAATACGGTGAGCCTCTAGATATGCTTCTAATAAATTTTTAACAATCAGAAACTTGTTTATTGAGAAGCCACTTTGTAGACACATTTCCATGTGAATAAATTAAACACTGTTTCATGACAAGCCATAAATCCTGAAATCTCTTGTCATTGCCAATAAGCGATTAAAAAAATTAATCAAGCCCATGAGTGTCCTTGTCATCAGACATAAAATCAGAGAAATGTCTCTTCCATTTCTTAGAATGGGCCTCCACAGTCAGTGTAACATAATTCTTTTTTTGGCCCTCTCATACAGGGTTTCACAAACTCTTTTGGTGCTGTGCAGTTCCTCTAGGACAATGTCAACTCTCTTCAGCCCAAAGCTGACTGGAAGAGAATAATTTTGGGATCTGAGCAAGGTAGCCCTTGCACAAGATGTGATTTTAAAGGTATTTTTGCTTTCAGCTTATTTAATAAAAGTATCATTGTTAACAAACAGTTTGAACAGAAATAAACAAACTGTTAACCAATAAAAAAAATGTATTCCATTGGTTCAATATTTAAAAAAAGGCTTTCATTATTGACAATACCACAAAAAATACAGCTAACATTTAAGTTAACTTATATTTATTGTCATAATGTAAAAACTGTAAAAAAAAAAAATTTTTAGTAAATTAAAACAATTTTTTTAATGGAGAGGAAATAAAGAGTTTAGTTTTTGCAATGAAAAAATATAAATATGCATAAAAATTGTTAGGTTAAATATTGATGTATGAAAATTTTTAAATAGTAATGTTTATTGCCCAAACAAGGGTCTTGGCGTGAAACAAACGTCCACGAGTTCCATGTGCCCACTCTGACTGCCGCAGTCACAACTACACCAGCTACACCGGGCCGCACCAACCACATCAGGCCAAGAGTGCGTAGTGCGGGTCGACAAGAACGGAACTTGCACCTTCTTGCCGACAAGGATTATGCAACTCAAGAGACCGCCCTACTCATGTATTACAAGACATAACTTTTAATAAGTGGGTAGGCGATCCTAAACGGTGTTTACCCCAAAGCCACAACCTTTGGGCGCACTGGCAATTGGTCATTGCGTCCTCGCAGCTCACGCAGCTAAATATGACGCAACGCATTACCGGATGACGTTAACTAGCTGGTAGGCCAGAGCTGAAGAGATTAGTGCCCCAAAGTGTCAACCAATAGTGTACAGAATTTTTACAAACATATTGAACACAGTCACCACATTCACAGCTACAGCCAGGGGTGTTTTTCATAGTATAAATGGCAATCAAGCATGGCATTCCACACCCCTTTGCCCAGGTGAACTCGTCCATCCCTTCAGGAGACAGCCACCTGGCAATGCTGTAGCCAGTGGAATTCAACGCATCATCGGAAGTGAAATTTAAACACTTTAATGAGAATATGTAATAACTTATTTAATGTGTATTTATACACTGAAGAGCCAAAAAAACTGGTACACCTGCCTAATTTTGTGTAGGGCCCCCTCAAGCACGCAGAAGTGCCGCAAGACGACGTGGCATGGACTCGACTAATGTCTGAAGGTATGCAGGAGGCAATTCACACCATGAATCCTGCAGGGCAGTCCACAAATCCAATCTGCGCCAATTTGAGAAACGGTTGCACGTCTGTCACGTTTAATGATTCTCGTCAGTCATCATTTGTCCCAATCGTTCACGATCTTTTTCCGGCCGCAGCGATGTCGAAGATTTGATGTTTTACCGGATTCCCGATATTCACGGTACACTCGTGAAATGGTCGTACGCGAACATCCAAATATTATCGCTACCTCGGAGATGCTATGTCCCATCTCTCGTGCGCCGACTATAACACCACGTTCAAACTCACTTAAATCTTGATAACCTGCCATTGAAGCAGCAGTAACCGATCTAGCTGCCGACCGCATCGCGTTACTCTGATTTGTTCCATACCTTCGTTATTTGCATATGCACACCTATACCAGTTTTTTTGGCTCTTCAGTGTATAAGAGTAATTATGTTTTTCTAAAATAGAGATTGCCTATAAAAGCCTCTGGCATTGTAACAAATCATTTAGTGTGGTGACATTCCCCATCAATTTCACAACTTCAACATTATCAGACATTTTTTAATAAACGGGGATGTCACCAATGTGTTTAATTTAATTCATACAATTTTTCAACATTATAATCACATCACAGAGTGCTCATGTTATGTTTCATCGTTCAGCATTTGATGTCAGTTCTTGTCACTTGTGACGACAGCGGACATTGCTCGCCCAGTTCATCTCAGCACCCAGACAAGACCGGCGGCGTTCTCCGGAACATTTGCATTATCTTTAATGTACTGAGGGGAGAGCCAACCGCCCTCTCACCGGAGAGTTTAATGCAATCGCGTCTCAATTTAAGATCATGTGTTTTTCACCGCTTAAGTGCTGACTCCATTATCAGGCATCATTCACGCATTATTCACGTGTAGCAAGGACAGTGAATAAACCGCTCAACCAAGTGATATCAGTGTCAATTCATTGTAGGGCATCCTTTGTAGCATCACCCGCATTTTGTTAGCATATTTCAGGCGTACGAGACAGCATACAGCCTCGCCATCAGATATAAAAAGTGCAACTGTAAGTAAGCGACACCCATCAACAAACTGACGGAGGATTACCAGGGTCCCCATGGGCTGTCGACCGGATGACCCTCATCATTAGCTCACCTCACCAATGAAAGCAAAAAAGGCACTGAAGAAAGCTTGGCTATCTCTGCGCAATTTTATCAATATCTTCACAATGCACACTCGACGGCTGGAGTGTTTACCGTAAAAACAACATTTACAAAAAGTTGTGCGTAATAAGTTGCGTAATGTTGTCAGGACTTCACATAAACCTAAAAATAGTCAACCTCATGACTAAATCATGAACAAACAACAAATAAAATAAACGTGAAAATAATGAAATTACAAAATTACTGAAATTAATTAAATTCATAACATTAATTAGAGGTGATTCTATCACATACAATTCTAAAGAAATTTGACTGGAACTTCCAAAATATTAAATCCAAATATTAAACAAAAATGTATGTAAACAAATAACGGTTAATAAAAAAATTAACATCTGTACTATCACAGTTTGGCCCATCCATTGAATGTAAATATCCAGATAACTAATGAGAGTGAGTTAGTAGATAGGCATATAGAATCAGTAAATGAAAATGTAGATAGGAAAATAGACATAGTAAACAAAAATGTAGAAAAGAAAATAGGGGGCATTAGTAAGTTAGTGAATGCGATAAGTGACAGAGTGAACAAGAAAATTGACAGTGAAAATGAAGTTGTGGACAGAGTCAGTGGAAGGATGGACGGTGTTGAGAAAGAAGTGGTGCACTGAAGAAGGAATGGCAGGAATTTTTTCAGCATCGGAGTTCCACTATCACTGCTCCAGCAGATGAGATAAGTGGGGAGGAAGGGCAAGTCGTTCCCAATAAAGCAGACTTGGAAGGTGGCCGGCAGCTCTGCAGCATTGGTGTTGTGTAGCCAGAAGGGGGGTAGGGGGTTGCAATTAAGCCCACCTCTTTCGATGGCCAGACTCCTTGGAGGGAGTACCAATACCAGTTTGAAATAGTTGCCACCTTGAATGGCTGGTCAGAAAAGCAATCAGCTTACTACCTCACAGCTATACTGAAAAACCTCGCACTGAGCATACAAAAATCTCTAAATATTTTACCTACATTCTTAAGAAAGTACAAGGCTATATTGTAGAAAATCACATCTGTGAAAGTTGATTACTAAACTCACTCAGGGGAATTATTAAAAATTTGCTTGCAGATCTTGTTTGATGCAAAACAGTACCTATCAGACCACATTATTTTCTATGAGGAAATAAAAGAGTACACTTGAGAGTGGGTACACTGCTGGCTCAGAGTGGACATTGTTAACACTGCCTATTCCTATCTGCCCAAGCTGTGGCCTTAGTTTGAGCATTGTTGGTTGCCACAACGTCCTCTTTGAATGAAGTTTTTGAACATTGGATGGGGTTTGCATCTTTCAGTAGCCTCTTTTGTTATTCAGACTTCAACTACTTGAATATAGTCTTTTTCATCTTTTAGTATTAACTTTTTTTTATATTTTAAGGCGTTTGCTAATGCTCTCCCTCAGCTGCTATTTGTTTCTCTTTTTATTCTTTAATGTTCTGTGTGCAGTGTGTGACAATTCCATAAGTTCCTTAGCAATACGTACCAGTGAACTTATCATTTCTTACTTGCTGGAGTACTCCTTCAATTTGTAAATGGAGACATCCAGAACTATTTCCAGCCATTAGCTATATCAGATGTCCAGTTTCCAGAGCTCAACAATTCCCTTTTTACATCTCCACTACCATAAGAAAGTGACACAGCTGCTGTGACGGTTTTCAACACAATTAATTTACATGGGTAATTATGCAGAGTTAAGGCCTTTTTTACAAAATCAAAATTACTAGAAAATGATGATATGTTTTGACACTACTAATTATGCTGAAACATAATAGCAGAAGTACATTATTATATTTGCAGCACATACTAAAAAGCACAATATATAGTGGGGAGNTTTTGACACTACTAATTATGCTGAAACATAATAGCAGAAGTACATTATTATATTTGCAGCACATACTAAAAAGCACACTATATAGTGGGGAGCAGGGCAGTCTTAACATAAGGGGCAAACGAGGCAATTGTCCAGGGTGGCCTGTTTTCAAAGGGTACTTGTTGAAACCATAAATTTTTTTAAAATTCACTTTTTGGAATTTTTACATTTTTATAAAATTTTGTAGAGGTGGCCTGTAGCCAACCTTTATTTGAAGCATGCTACATTCAGTAGGGCTACATTTAAGCATTGTGGTAAACATTGGTTGTTTCCCTCCCATGTTGCTTACAATGAACACCTGCCTATCTGCCAACAACAGCAGGCTGGGGTTATCAGTTATAGTAACCTGATTCCTGTGTGCTATAACCAGAGACATTGAGGAAAAAGAGTAATAGTAGAGAGATATATTTTAATGCTGTAAACAATAGCTGTGTAAATAAATTAAAATCAAATTAAGTTCTTTTATTTTTATTAAGACCTCCATACCTCACAAACTTGGATATACCCCTCTGGCATCTTGTAACACTGGTGTATGAAGTGGGAAGGAGACAATTATTGAATAATAAATTCTAAATCAAGTTAGGCAATAAGCTAGGAATTAATGACTAAAATAAATAAATTAATTGTAATAGTTGTAGGCTAAAATATTAAGATTATTTTGTACATCCATCGCAGGGAATGCTAACTAGAAAAAATTCTGCAGAACTGGAAGCACTACAAGCATTAATTGAGGGCTAGTTAGCAAGATGGTTAGTGTGAGCCCAAGTGTAAATGGCTTGAAAGAAGATATAAATAACCAAGTTAGTAGAGTAAATGAAACTGTAAATACCCAAATTAGTAGTGTAAATAGCAAAATTAATAGTGTGAACAAGAATGTAAATAGTGTAAATGAGAATGTAGAGAAGAAAATGGATCATGTGGACAGGAAAATAGAAAGCATTAGCAAGTTAGTGAATATAAGAATTGACTGAGGGGACAAGAAAATTTACACAAAATGAAAAAGTGAAGTGTACCTAAAGTAGTGGATAGTATTAGTAGAAGGATGGAGAGCATCGAGAATGAAATGAGTGCAATGAAGAAGGAATGGCAAGAATTTCTTCAGCAGCGGAGTTCCACTATTGCTACACCGGCAGCCGAGACAAGTGGGGAAGCAGTACAAGTCATAACCAACGCAGCAACCTCGGTGGATAGTCTGCAGTTCTGCAGCATTGGTGTCATGCAGCCAGGAGTGGGGAAGGGGGTCCAATTAAGCCCGCCCCTTACGATGGCCAGACTTCTTGGTGGGAATACCAACACCAGTTCAAAATAGTTGCCCCCCTGAATGGCTGGTCAGCTGAACAGACATACTACTTCACAGCTTCACAGCTGTACTGAGAGGCCCCGCACTAAGCACACTACAATCTCTGCCAGAGCGACATTGACTGGATTACCCCACTATGGTGTCGGCCTTGGAGCTACATTTTGGCGACCAGTACATGCGACATGCCCACCATGCACAGTTGTGAAGCCACATGCAATGATCAGGAGAGACACTGCAGGAGTTATGGCAAGACATTGTGTGGCTTTCCCATCTCTCTCTAAAAGGGTGCCCAGAGGAGGTTTGCAACATCTTCGCAGTCAGCTTTTTCATCAATGCCATTGCCGACAGAGGTATGGCAAGCGGTATGTCTGGCTGCACCCCACATCATGCAGGACGCTCTGACTGGAGTACTAGAGGAGGAGTCAGCAAAACAGGAGTCCACACCCTGACGTCCAGTATGGACAGTGATGCTGAATGAATACAACGAAGATAGCATGAAGAAGACATTGAAGGAGTTGCAGTTGACTTTGAGGGACATCGCTTCCAGGGTACGTACTACCGAGCTTTGCAGCCCACCACCCAAATGGCGGAAGTGTTTGTCACATAGACAGCTGAGCAACGAGAGGGAGCGCGCAGAGCGAGAGTAAAGACGGACGAGTGAAGCCAGGCGAGCGGATAGGCCGGGCACAGGCGATAAGTGGACGCGGAGAAAGTGGAGATACAGCAGCAGAGAGTCGAACCCCAGCAAACCTCAGTGCGGCGAGGCAGTACCACGGGAGACCACAACCAATCTGCGGGACGAGACAGCAGCCCGGAGATGTAATCTGAACGAGATGGAAGGGGGATCCCCCCCCCACCCCCGCAAGCTGTCCAGGCCTACAGAGCGTGGTGAGGCGTCCTTCCAGCCAGCCAGCCAGCCTGCCAGCCAAAAGTAAACAAGTACAGCACTTCTCCAGGCCCCGCCATCCTCCAGGCCCCGCCATCCTCCAGNCCATACAGCAACAAGTGCGAGACAGTGCAGCAAGAATATAAATTTGTTTACTGAGTGCACAGTGAACAATTTATTTCAGTAATTTCAAAATCGTAAGTGCAAAGTGTTCAGTTAACGAGGTCATGTTTAGTGTCATTATGTGTGCAAACACGCACAGTAAGACCACTAAGAATTCTGCGACAAAAGGAAGCGGAAAATCAGTGCTTCCCAGAGTTTAATTCATCAGTAGCACTACTTGCCAGTGTTTACTTGTTGTTTACCACTGTGTATCACCGGGCATTTTACTGTTTACAAAGGTAACAAATAGTTTACCAATTGTTTATCGCAAGGTTGGAGTGTTGTTTATCGATGTTTATATGTTGTTTACCAATTGTTTACCGCCAGGTTTGCTTGGTGTTAAGTGACAGATATTTGTCAGTGTAATATGGGTTAGAATTAGTGATTTCGGCCCCAGCTGAGATAAGAATATGTGTGTTCTTGCCGCCAGAGTCAGAGTGGCAAAGGCCACCAGGAAGTTTTTTGTTGAGAGGCCTAACAGCCCTCATAAATAAAGTGCCATGTGTAAAGTAGGGACCAGGGTCCCCAGCAGCATTAAGGGGCGCATGTTACCACTGGAGCAGTGGGGGTAATCCAGGCCATAGTGAATTGAGTAGAATGTTATTGTGTCTCTTGCCTTTGGTAAAACAGGCCTGTGTGCCGACCAGTGATAGGATGTAAGAGTGTTTATGGTTGTTATGTAATGTGAGAATGTAAACGCTTCTGGGTTCCGTCGCACTCCCTCCTTCCACCCACTCCGCCTTAGAGGCGAGGAGAGCCATTAACCGTGGCAGGTATTTACCTAAAAGTAGGTCAAAGCAAAGATAGTAGAGAGATGAGGGAGTCAGCTGTCCGCGGGCGACACATGAATAAGCAAGCAACCGCGAAGGGGAGGTTAGAACGGCCGCCTAGAGGCCACAGCACGCGCTCTAGCACGTAGGCGCCGCACAGAACCATGACAGATAGAAATATCCAACTACAGTGAATTTCTGGCAGATTATTCCATGTCACATTTTCCGGGGGGGATTTGACGCATGACGCGTCCAGAGAAAGAACAGAGCGACGCTTTCACAATCTGCCAGAATGTGCGTCAAATGCTCATACCGACGTCACCAGAATAGTTCCTTCCAATGACGCACATGCCAGGTGACAGAGAGAGACTCTCGTCAGCGCGTGAGGCTTACGTCCCCTGATCGACGCACGCCGAAGTTTGACGTAAGTCGGGTCGCCAATGACGTAGGGAATTCCTCGAGATATAGTCCGGCAGGGAAGTGGAGAAGTCAGTCAATCCGCAGGACTTGAGGGACGCGGGGTCAGCGCCAGGGGTGCGACCCAGTTGGACGGCCGGGGAGTCAATCCGAGGACTCAAGAGACGCGGGGTCAGCGCCAGGGGTTCCCAGTAAACGATGGATTCACAAAGCACGGGAGCAGTTAAAGGAAGCCGCCCTCACCTGGTGGAACAGATATGGCGAATTTGTAGTAACGTGGGAACAATTCGTAACCCCAGAGTGCAGTGTACCATACCTATATAATAAGCGATGTAATGATGCAATAAATAACTGTTTTAGCTAACCAAATCCGAAGTCGAAGTGTTTATTAGCCGCCTGATTTCACCCCTGAGTATGTGTCAGTTCGCTACGCAATAAGGTTGACCAAGCTATCTAGCGCTCCATCATCCTGTAGATCACATACAGAGTGGAGAGCAGACTGTGACGTGTCAAACTTTTCCGGAAGGCCATGATTCTTAACAACTACCCTGCCTGTATAACAAAGAATGTGAGTGAGTGAAGAGATTTGGGCAACTCTTAACACATCGAGGTCTTGGGAGCCAATGAGGGTGAAGCAAGGTGAGTGTGGAACAGCGCCAGAATGCAAGGGCGGGGTAAACGGAAGATTCCCGAGAAAATCTGCCAACCAGCAGTATTGTCCGGCATGTGAAAATCTGGGGTCGACCCCGCTGGGAATTGAACCTAGTTTGCTTTGGTGGGAGGCGAGCAGTCTAACCAATACACCACCGTGGCCCCAACAAAGAATGTGCTTTGGCCAAATATAGTACAGAAGAATATTGAACACACCCTATCCTATATCACTGGAATGCTTAGTGACAAGCACACTAATGCTACCAAGATAGTTCAGTGTGCTAACAAGGTGCGTAATCAAATTGTTGTAGTTTTGAATAACTCCCTCAGGTTTATATTGTAAATTTTTATAGGAGAGTATCATCATTGCTGAAAAAAACTATTATAATGCTAACTTGTGACAGGATCACAAGTGTGACATACAAACAAAATTAAGAAATCAGTATCAATCACATTTAATCACAATTGCTGGCTTACAAATAGTTTATTTTATAAAATTCTAATTTGGCACAATCAAAAACCATTTTAATTAAAATAACAAAGTATTAATAAAATTATTTTAAAAAACCAATTAAATGAAATTATTAAAATGCATTAACGGGCTGTGATGTGCTCTCTCACAGTGCCTCACATTAATACAAAACGACAGATTAAAAATTATTACAATAAAAATATTACCAAAACTGTTGAGGCACTCAAGGGGAGCCAAATAAAGCCCCACTGCTATAAAAATATGACAAAACATACACGTTCAAACAATTCTTTAAAACAAAGGGGCTCTAAGTAAAATGTACAAAAAATGCTAGGCATATTTAAAATGTTCCTGCTGGTGGGTCATCCAGAAAATATAACCAGAAATGTGTGAGCAAGTGCGGTCCCATTAATATGCGTGGACTGGCTATTTAGAATTTACATACACAAAGCCATCTACGGAAGAAAAACTATTACATTCAAATGGCAAAAAACACATACAATACCAGGATCCACACTGCAACCGTGCAAGTTTATCAAAACATGAATTTCTAACAGGTGACCAAACGGGAATTTTGAATGCAACAGATACGGTACTACCCCAAACTACCATACACTAGCCCTACGAAAAAAATTTAAAAACCAAACACACTAGAATCCTTTCGGGCGACGACCCACCTGCGCTTTGCCCAAGGGTCATAGCAGCAGTGATCCTGTCACAATTATATTATTGTCATAACATTTAACATTGTCAGTAATAATATCAGTTGCTAAGAAATATTTGATTTTTCAAATAATGATACATGTGCCACATCCATATTTAAGTAGTATTTAATTCATTAAGGTTGGTTTCTTCATTCAAAATTACTAGAATTGTTGCTGAAAGACAATTTTTTTTTTTTAATGTTTAGGCATTAACTGCTTAATTTTGAGTAGGTGGCACAGATAATCTTGCTTCAATGTGAAAATAAGAACATGTGTAACAGAAAAAAGAAGATGAGTTTCTACGTAGTTCTTGTAAATGAAATAAAAACAATTATTTTCAAGAATAAGATCATTTCAAATGTGTTTCTTTCAAACCGTGGATTCATGTATTGAAGGAGTAGAACCGTTTAAATTTCCTTAAGGGAAATTACTTACAATGATTATAACAATTCCATTTTTTTTTTTTTTCATAACTGAATGAGCAGTAAATTATGAAGACTACTCATACGTTGGCGTGATTAGACTACTCGCCTCCAATAAAGACGAACCGGGTTCGTTTCCCGGTAGGGTTGCCCTTGAATTTTCACATGTGGGAATTGTGCCAGACGATGCTGCTGGTCAGCTGGTTTTCTTGATAATCTCCCCTTTCCTCCGCCTTTACAATCCGGCGCTGCTCCATTCTCACCTTGATTCACCTTCATTGGCTCTCAAGACCTCAATGTTAAGAGCCGCCCAAATCTAACTCACTCACTCAAACACTGGCATGACTGCACACAATAAACTATAATCTGCTTTATCACTTTCTAAAGGCTTTCTGATGGTAAAGTAAGCATTTGTGAAATCAATCTTTGAGGAAAAAAATTACTGCCAGTAACAATATTTGTGTTATAGTACACACTGGCATGCAGACTCCCAGTTAAGTTGGCAGTGAATTAATAAAAACAGTTCCTAAACTTAATGTAGGCCTATTGTAAGAGTAGAGAAGGGTAGGTAACCGCGAATACTTCAATAACAATTAACGTACTACTGTTTTGTTAAAAAATATTTCAGATATAAATATAATTGCCCATTACGAACACACACATTCTTAAGAGCTTAACATGTTAAAAATGCAAAATTTCAATGGATTTATTTAATAGAAATGCAAAAATGTGAATATTGGTTTTAAGCTGTGGACACGGAAGAGGCGGGTAGCCCCGGACAAGATACAGTAATCAATAAGAACTAGTAAAATTACACATTTAGCAGTCAAGTACATCCTGAAAAGAAACTCAGTTAGGCACATTTTGATTTACAGTGATCACAATGATAAAATGGATTAGTTTCACCAACACCAGCACATTCTTCATGGACCCAATCACCACAGTCCTTGCACTGGATCCAGTCATCCTCAAAATCTTCACCACAAAGAATGCAGGTAGTTGTTTATCATTTAATTGTGATAAAGCAAACTTCTGTTCTTTTTTTGTGGCTCCATCGAAGAACTCATAGAAAGGTTTCTCATGCACTTCGGTAATGTAATTTTAGACTTCTGCTTATGGGTACACTTATTTTTATTGAATTAAACTTTTTTGGATTGATTCAATTTGATTTTTATACAGAGTGGATATGCAAATTTCACTCTTCTGTGGCCTCCGTTTACTTGTATTCATTCTCTTTTCAGTCGCATTTAGGGGTGGTGACAACTTTTCCAGCGAAATTTGCATAGGCATACCTAGACATTAGGGGGAGGTCGCTAAATTTCATGTAGCTTAATCTGAAATAAACTGCATTTTCTTCACAATTTTTCCGACTGCATTGAATGTTTAATCAAAATAGGTATATCATGAGAATGCATAAATTGAAATAATGACCACGAATGGCACACTTCTCTTACGGAAATCAAAATAGCGAACACCAATCGATAATTTNTCGATAATTGCTCTGTGCCACTAATATCAGCAGTCTCATCAGCCAAAACCGAAAAAGCTGAAGCATGTTTCACCTCCTCAATTATTTTACTTTTCAGAACATCAGAACAAATTTCAATCAATTTGTTTTGAATTTGATGCGATATGTATAAGGAATTTTTTGCTCCTGATTCTAAATGATTCTTCAAAATCTCGTCTCCCGAGTCAACTCGAAAATGTAGCAGGTCTGTAAAAACAGAACCCTCGTCCACTTTCCCATGAAGTGGAAGGTCATGTCACCCGCAAAATAAAATTGTTGATACCATAGATTGAAGTTTTAAACGATTTTCTTCAACTTCCTTGTGATATGCCGTATTTAAAGATTCATGAACGCTTAGTCCCCTTCTATTCATGATCTTTTCAAATGTATTTGACGAAGCCAGTGCGTCACAATGCCACTTACTTGTCGCATGAGACTGTGCAGCTTCATGAAACTTTTGATATTTGAGGCAAGGAGAAACTACAAACTGTCCTTGTGGACCGCGCTGCACTGGAGGCCGAAATAAAACACATATCCTACACAGAGGTCCCTTTGCTATATGTTGTAAGCCATTCACGTCAGAAAGCTCGTTTAGCATCAAGGTTACAGTCATTTTTAAAATTGTACGTTTTACTAGGGTTCCAAGGATGACTTAGTAATTTCAAACGTAGATCATCATTGACTTGATAACCGAGGTCCAACAATGAATTAGTTGTGCTTCTGCTAGAAAAATCGAGCGATGCATATGCTTGAAAATCTTTACGTGCAGAGCTCGAACCTTTAAGTAAAAAGGATTCTTATATAATAAATAAACTAATCAATTAACACATTCAGAAAAAAAAAATCAAAAATATTTTATGAAATTATATGATGTATACTTTACCAATTTTTGTGATAACAAATCAGTTAACATTTAAGTAGTGATTTTTAAAGTTTTTATTAATTAATAAAGCTTTTAATTTTTAATGTGTATTTTTATGACTTCTATACATAATCATTCTAGAGAAAATAATACAAGAGTTTAAATAATGAATGATAAGTTGCAAATTTAGTTGAGACTTTTTTTTACTATGTTTTATGGATACTGGTTACTATTTTTTTCTTTCAGTGTAGTATAACAAATATGTGAAGTATTTTCTATTATTATTTTGTTGTTTTTGAGTCTTATTTTCGTCTGTATGTGGATAATAAACAATACATTAAATGATTTGGGTATAAACACCAATACAACATACCTGGACTATCTAGTCTGTCTGTATCCGGCCTGGATGTCTTAATATGAGGTGAATCACATTCATCAGAATGATGATTACGTTTTTTACAAAAAAAGTCTTATGTCACTCATAACTTGAACAAAAATTAATAAGCTACACAACAAATTACCTAAAAAGGACTATAAATAGAGTCGCTGTTTAAGCAGATTTATTACAGACAACTGATTTGCGCACTATCGACAAACACAATTATTAATAGGAACAATTAGAACAGCGTGAATTGACGCAGTCACAGGCGGGAAATTCCTTGCATCCATCGCGCGGCAGCTGGGATTCCACGAGCAATAATGCCAACCATTGACTACAGAGATTAAGTATGTTTTCGATGAGCGAAATATATTCAATCAAATACCAGCGCGATTTGAATTTGACATTATATTTATCTACATAATATACATGTATAATTCTATATTTTATATTAGTTAATAGTATAATGGGTAGATGCAGATGCACCTCCCTGAAAGTAATCCTGGTGGCGCCCATGTCCTCAGTACTACCAACATCTCTACATGTATTCAACATATTTACCTCCTATAACACATATTACCTTACAGTACACAATATATTTATCTCGGCATGCCAAAGTATTTTTCTGATTTTAACAATTGTTTGTAGAGTAGGATGCATGAACTCAATTTCTACAGAAAACTCAAAACTAAGCATTTTCTTGAGTAATACTTTCCCTTAAATTTTCACTTTTGGGAAGGTGGTAGCTTCGATAACTTGAGCAACAGAAATGCTGACAACAACTGCTTTGACTATACATATTCATTTTGTTGTTAAAGAGAGATTTCAGTATTTTCAATTTCGTTTCAACACTTTTTGAGATTTTCTTGACAATTTAATGGCCTTCTATAAACTTGTACAGCAACTGAACACAAATGTTTCAATTGCTCCATTTTGGTTGTCATCAAATTATATAATGATGGCAATTTGCACATGGTGACAGCAGTCACTTAGTTTCATCTACCATAAACGATCAAATTTTTATCCTTTAGTGTTTTGTAAATTAACTGCAGAAAAAAATTATGTAGGCCATAATTTGATCAAATCATTTTTTTACTTTATTGCTGCGTAAATATGTTCTATTCCTTGTTCTTGTTTCCAAATTTCATAACAGGATCATACTTTTTAAGAAAATATATTATTTTACTTGTCACTAAGTCTGAAATACCATTTGTTGTTCTTCCAGTATCTGTACAATGACAATTCATTTTTAAAGCAAATGACTGACTGTCAAGAAAGTTGTGTGTTGGTTTTGTTTTCTATTGTTTCAGACTACAAGTCATGACAGCTAACTCTGGTATATAGCAAACTTTCGGAAAGGTTTTTTTTTCCATACAGTTCATAATTCGCAGGCCTCGTCTGTGGCACGTATTAATCAAATTGATGTTCATAATATAATATTGTTACAAGATGCCAAAGGGGCGTATCTGAGTTCGTAGGGGATGGAGGAACTAATAAAAATAAAATAACTAAGTTTGATTTTTCATTTATTCAGACAGCTATTATTGCAACATTATTGTCACTATTGCTCTAATTATTCTCAGTGAGCACACTATTTAATCTCTACCTCAATTCTAATTGAAGTCCTTGTTAATATCTCTATATTGGTTAGTCACTTAATTCACACTCATTATTTACACTTATTAATCTATTTCCTTCATTCCAAATGTCTGTCACTCATGCACCTAATTCAATTGTCCTACCCTCTAGTCTCACTCTCCACTGTACCGATGCTCTGCTGGCTCATTGCTTCGTTGTCTTTGCACACCTGACGCTTAAGATTGCACAATCCTCCAAACACTAAAACTGTCGTTTTGGAGGCCCATAGCGGCATAAGTAGTCTCACTGGCCCGATCTAGAACATTTTAGAAGATTACCCGTGCCCCGAGTCTTGCTGAGAGGGTAGGGCAATGATCAAAACATTCTTGCAAAGATATCCCCAAAAATCAATCTGCTCAAGGGCAGAAGATGGCACGAGTCACAATAGGTTTATCGTGGTGGCGGTACATGTGGCAGCATGCCTTTGAAAATCTCAGCACGCTCCTCAGGTTACTAGCCTGGCTTTCACACACTCCTTCGCTGGCCTAAGTGGGATGGGGGCAAGGTAAGTGATGAACACCAACATGTAACAGAATGTTGGAAGGAATTTTCTGTACATGAATATTGAACCAATTTGATGTTACCACTATTGCTAAAACCCATATAACACATTTTTGAAAAAATAAAATTGAAAAAAAAAATACATTTGAGTTAAGACATGGAATATAATTGTTTCATCAATTTCTTGGTACTACTAGTGATGTGTATCTTAGGTCGTGTACAGCTTATGTGTAATGCAAAGTTAACCTTACTGATCCATCACTGGACTAAACATACACCACAAAAGAAAAACTGATTCAATTTTCCAGGCTACAAAAACAGTAAACATGACACATAAACTGTCTGGCTGTTACACTCTGACATAACTGAAGAAGATGGGAAAAATCAATGTTTTGTTTTACAACTAGTCACTGTCATCCTGCATCCGACCGCACTGTCTTAGAGTGTTGCAGTCGAACTACCTACATCTGTACACCTAACTTTTCTGATAGTGTAAACAGAAGCTCAGTAACTATTGTGTGGTGGGTTTTCTCAATCCAGGAGAGGTGAAAAGAGAAAATAAGAGCAGTAACTTTTGTCCTTTGCTTTCTGGTTACAATTTGTTCACCCCTGTTCAAAGACTGGTTTCACTTGTTTATGACAATGATACTTGGACTTTCAACAAATGTACAGGCAAAATTTCCATATTGGACTACATAAGGAAGGGGGTATGACCCACGCTGTAGGCATGCCTATGGATATTTGGAAATTAGTGTCTCCTGTAACTCACTGGTTGATGGCTGGGGCTCATGGTTTGGTTTGGACACAATTAATTGCTGCTATGAATAATGCACAGAATTCTCGAGAGCACACGTTTCCTTCATGGCATTCTCAGTAAGGTGAGAAAATTGAACTTCAATGTTAGTAGGAACTGCTTCAGAGTTCAATGTGTTTGTCACATTTCCTTATGATATGGCTTGGTGGAAACAGCTGGTTATAATCGGTGGTGTGTGGTATAGTTTGGGGTCATGCAAAGTGTTTGTAGGGGGCTAATGGTTAAGATGCTCTTGAAGTTAAACTGAGTTCACGCCTACAGTGTTTGTGGATAGATATCAACAAGGCAGCTTGCTGTTGTGGCAAACATTAGATGCAGGAACTTCTTGAAATTGAGGCTGTTATCAAATAAAGGATCTGGAATGTCTGTCATAAGACTCACTGCAAAATCAAGATTACTGAACACATTTGGGTTTATGGGATAAATTCCTGTGCTAGAAAACCCATTTACCACCACTTCCAAAGACAAACAGTAATGTATGCACTTCACACAAGGCCAGCAATATCATAGTCATTGATATTCTCACATAGGATTTTTTCTCATCCAAAGTGCAACAGCCGCTGTGTATGCACCTTTAAAGGATTTCATAAATGTGCTGTCTAGTAGAAGAAGGGGAGGGGAGGGGAACTTGAGAGATGTATGAGGTGGTATGCTTAGTATGTGAATGTGGTTCGCACAAGCAAACATGATAACTTCAAGTTCTGTATGGCTGCAATGTCTGGATCTATGATTAATAGCACTGGATTTTCTTCTGTTGAATGGGTGAAGTGAACAAAATGGCCCAATAACTGGAGAAATATTGCTCCAGTAATCCAGCCAGTTGGTGTTGAGCAACAGGTATGCTCTCACTTGGTGCACCAATTGTTGGTTTCTCATTTAAACGACCACAAGGATAAATAAAGAGGGGTGGAGTAAACATTTCATTAGCACTCATTCAAAACAGTCTTGTAACGTTTTCCCTGCATTCTCCTGAACTCAGAATTCCAACCTGCTGCAGAGATACCAGCATCTAAACGAGTGGTGACATTTCTATTGCAATGAACTTGGAAAGTGATTAAATTTTGTACATCATTAAGAAAATCAATTCATCTTTTCACATTATTTGCTAATTTGGTAGATTGGTTAAAGTAAGGTGATTTAGTTTTGTTTTTGTTTGAAAATTGAAGTAATTTTCTCTGATGACAGCATTTCCCCAATTTTTTTGTTGCAATTTCATTTGATTAACTTATATTTTCAAAGGTATAATTTCCTACACCAGTTCAGTCATAATAAAACTCATTATTCTTCCATGCTATAGCTGAATATTTTACGTAGAGTTGAAGTAGATGTTGATTTTCAGTGTCATTTTCAAACAAAATGTATGAAAATTTGTTTTGTCTTTGGTGCATGTTAATGTTTTTTGAGTGCTGTGTGTTTCTTCTTGTTTTCGTTAATTTGTGTATACTTGAAATTGTATGATAAATTCAGTTCCACTACATCTACACTTACCTTGATAAGTTGCCAAGTTTCCAACACTGAATTTCATCTAGAAACATTATACATAACATTTTTCTAATAGAAGGATTTCAAAGAAGCCGCTTGAGTCATTTGTATGCCAAGAGAAAGTACGGTGGCATCCAAAAAGCTTTGCTCATTCATTACATTCATACCTACCAGAGCCCTGGACCATCACACAAAAATATCTCTAAAACACACCTGTTTATTTTACCCAAAATTATTTTACCGTCTTTTCCTTTTGATTGATATTACCTTTGGATTTTCATGAACACAAGATACTCCACTTTCTTCTGCATTGAAAATGTGTCATGGAGGGAAAGCGTACTTCTGGTATAGAGTCCAACTTTTCGAGAAAAAAAAACCATGCTACCTGAGGTCTGTTAAACCCAACAGCTCTCATGATGCTGGTCAATTCTGGAGTTCTCAAAGCTAATTCAAAATATCTAGACATAAATATCATGTAAAAATCTTTACCCAACATTTTTGTAGTTCTATTAAAAACTGTACAGCAAATAAAGATCTTCAGCTCAATCAAAAACTAATTAAGAGGAATTCCTCCCTTGTAAGTGACATTACACAATTATCCAGGTCTCAGGTGTGTTCAGCCAGCTATAACTCAAATTAGTCTGGAAGTATTTTTTTGGCTCGACTAGGGGTGTGTGAATAGTAGATTTTGATGTTCAAATATTTTCTAGTTGAATAGTAAAATTTTCGAATAATATGTGAATTGTTTCGAAGTCGAATAGCTACCAGTAAATATTTAATTTCAATAATACAAGAGAAATATAATTTCACTGATTATACAATACATCATTCCCACATAAATAATACTTGCATCTTCAAATGCAGTATAACATTTTTACAAGATGATATTCTGTTTATACTGAACTTATGTGAGTGTGTAGCATATACAAGTTGTAACTAAAAATTACCAACAAACTCCGGGAGGTGATTCCTTACCAAAAAACACGTAACTTAGGCAATATATTTACACACAACATAAATAGTCATTGTTGGGTACATCTGCAGAATACAATAGGTCTATCTCATCTATCCTATATGGTTGTATTGTTAAAAAACAATTGCTTCTGTTTTGTTTCCAATGAGACAAAAGTGCATGTTTTCGTCGCTACGAACAGAAATAAAAGGAATATTAGGTGAAAATGTACGTATCTAAATACGCCAAAAGTATCACATAATCTACGTAAAAAATTACAAAACATTAAAACCACTAAATCATGCAGTCAAAAAAGTAACTGAATCGAATGCAAATATTGCATATTGTTCTTGAACATTTAGTGGCAATGTGATAAACAATAGGAACTTTTTACTTAAGCAGTTTCTGGTCACCTACTATTAATTATCAAGACAGACACCATGCCTACTTGATTTAAAAACACTTCAATTTAAAAAAGGAACTTACATTTATAGTATATCAAAACACCGTCAAATTTCAAGCAATAACTTGTATCTGCAGAAAACATAAAATTATCGCGTATTTATTCTTGTACATCTGTAATTGTACTCATACATAACACACATTCAATAACTTTAGCGGTAATTTCCATCTTTCACTGCTTTTACATTCCCTATATAACCAGTTTCTGTTACTTCTGATCTTATATCCAATTTCAAATCCTTCTGATGTGCTCTTCTTTTTTATTTTGGTAGCATATTACTCCTCTAACGTAATTCGCAGTTGCACGCTCATTAAAAAAAACCCGCAATGTAACCAACAACCTCAAAATAAAACTAGTGGAACCTGTGCCATATCTAGCCAGGACTAAAAAAATTTATTTCCAACCTTCAATTTACTTAACACACCAAAAATAATTATTAATTTGCCATTTAGTTTAAAAATTTTTATTCTTATTCAAAAATTTTCAAAGTATTGTTTATAAAATTTATTACGATACTCACGTTTTCGATGCCTCCAGATCGCAGAACTGTACACACGAAAATAATCGTTATAGAGAGTAGAAGACGATAGCAACATCCCCTAATCATTAAAGAATACTTAAATCCACAGTAAGTGGCACTTAAGGATGAGGACTGTTTCTCCAACATTAAGTGACCCTTAAACAGTAGAGATGGGGCACGTGACAAAATATAGGAATTGTGACACACCATGACAGCGAAACAGTAGCCAATGTGATATTTTGCAGTGACTTTGTCACTTCCATAGGTTTTTTGATGCAGACCAGTAGGCTAAGTACTGTAGCTTGTAAAATGTAACCAATTAAGATTTTATATTATCATACATTGTATTATACTACGTTCGTAAATTAGATAATGCTTTCTTCCAGAATTTCATTTAATGTGTAACATATAGAAAGATGATATGTATAAAATATATTTTATATTGTATGTCATTTATAGTTAATTGTTACAAATAAGATTTTATAATATTATGTATATGTATATGCATTGTATTGACAAGTTTCATATCCCGAGTCGGATCACTCAGCATGGGATCAACCAAACAATTATGGAAAATAAAAAAATAAAAATTTATAAGCATTAAGATTAATATAATTATCTTTTGAATAACTTAACACTAGAATGCGTTATTTGTGTAAAAATAGTATGATACTAAATACACAGTAAATACTGTGGCAAACATCAATATTATTAAGGGGAAGAAAATCTTTTTTAATACACTATGAAAATTCAAATTTTTTAGTTTTTTAATTAGTATTTGTGGAACGTAAGTCATTTTGCTTCTGAAGACAAAATGATATCCTACTATGCAAGTTAAAACCCCTTTCGTGAAAATTGTATGGCAGTCGTTTCTATGGTTTGGTTTTTGGCATGTACGCAACATGATATGAATAGTATATGTGGCGCAAATCACTCCTTGTCCCAAAGAACAGTGCGTGTGCAAGGCAAAGCTTTTCTTGTTAACGACAAAGAGACGAACGTCATAGGCATGAGGCAAGCGCTCCTTGTCACGGCGTGGAACGACCGGCCCGACGCTAGCGCTAGCCAAGGTACTTCCTATCACGGCGAGGAACCACTAGCAAAGCCGCTTCCTGTCACTGCGAAGAGTGAACTGCGCACGCCGCACAGGTACGAAGCTATCGTTCCTTGTTACTGCGAAGAACAACTGGCGCGGGCACTGGCTAAATCGCTCCTTGTCACGACGAACAATGAACTGCGCCAGTGCGCACAGCATGCAGGTTCCAAGCAGTTGCTCCTTGTCACGCCGAGTAACGAACAGGGACGGAGCAAAAGTATTTGTGGGTAACGAGGTTACAAGAATAAAACTAACAGCTATGTATGTGTATACTGCAACATTTTGCAATACAATTCACAAAACAGAGAGTTGACTAGGTGTTTGATTCAAAATTGGTAAAAGTAATGATATGGAAAGATGGAAGTAGATCATAATGAATTTTTACAATTTAACTTTCATAACTGAGTTCAGTACTAGAAATCTGAAATGTCAGAAATAAATAAAAGTGTTTAATCCTAAAACAAATTTTCAAGCAAAGTTCAATAAAGTGTACTTCATTACAAAAATATAGCGCCGAATACAGCATTGCTGCACAGTTCGGCATGGCAACGGACGTGCCATGCATTCTAGCTGCAAGATTTATAACCAAATGGGTTGGAACGTTATGTAGTACAATGCATCAAGATTAAAGCGACGAGCAGAAACAGTGACTTCAACGCAACTGTCACTGTTTGTCAGCGTGACAATCTGGTAACTGCGACAAAGTCTCTGTGACAGGAAACATTACCCATCCCTATTAAACAGCACTAGGTAACCCGTAATATAGGAGCCCGAAATCGGGTAATTAAATCCGTAAGGGTCCTTTAACCGAGAAGTAAAATTAAAGGAAAATGGCTGATACTGAAAAAGTTAGGTATATAAACTATTTGCTTTTCTAATTTATATTCTTAGTAAATAAAAATAAGAAATTAAAGAGTATCAAAGATATTGAGAATGGATGCAAGTCCGGATTTACTGAAATAACATATGCATTTATGAAGATTGTTGAAACGAAATACAATGTGAGAATGTGAGCTAAAACTTGTGAAGCACCATTTTCTTAATATGTGCATTTAGCAAACGAGACCCCAATTAAAGATCTCATAAAGGTGCAACTGTGGTGATAATCAAATTCTGGAATTTGGGCGTTTCTAAATTGCACATGAATATCGTCAATGGAATTATCAACATTCTATCACAGTTTCAGAAAGCTCAGTTTTGGATTGTGATGAAAGTTTGAATATTAAATAACCATCGTATTTTAGATGGGAAGATGTATTTTCTTCACAGTGTATAATTTCTTGAAATATTATCGGGATTACTTGCATGGTGTACGAAGGACGCATCGTGAACATAATATTAATGTTTATACAAGTCTGTCTTTACATAAAAAATGAGGATTTCGAAATCGCAACTGAGGTCACTGTCACTGAAAAAGTCTATTAAAAATAAATACTGTTCCTAACTTGAGTGACTCTTATACCGAATGTTTAAAATACAGCATTAATTAATTACTTAAAACATGAAACAGTACTATTAAGTAAAAAAATTAGGGATAGTCTTGAAGTAAATATAGGCCTAGTGTTGTTTTCTTAGGGAAATAAAATTTTTAACGATAGAGGAAAGTGGGGCACCTTGAACAAGTCTAGAAAAAAATATTCGTAAAAACCTGGATGATAAAACTAATCAAACAACTTGTATACTAAACATAAGTTTAATTCAATAGTAAATTATAAATATAAAACAAATGGATTAGTATATCAAGAACCTGGTTAAACTTAACTTCCAAAGAAAAATGTGAAATGGTTCAACGTGCCCCTTTGGTGGGGCACATTGAACCATATGGAGGGGCACCTTAAACCTATGTTACTTATCAAGAATAAACACATTTATTGGCAGTATTACTGACTAAGGTCCACACTAAATTGCAGCAGAGATCGAACCCTCTTGGTGCAACCAGTCATGGTCGGCTTTGGAAGACACATCACCTTATCACCTCTTCCAACCTTATCTTTATCATCGTTATCATCGTTGTCTTCTTTCATTATATCGATTACTTGTCCAACATAATAAACGCCATTACTTTTGGAATTCAATGGAGTTAGTCTTATCAGGGCACAGTCACCGCTTTCCGGCTCTTTTGATGTCAACTGTGTAAGTTTTATTGTATCGTCTTTGAAGTCCTCTTCATATTTATTACTTAAGTCCTCAGTCATAGTGAAACCTTCATTTTCGATGTTATCATCCGAACTGTCGTGTCCGCTCTGGGCAATAAAGAGCTCTCTGTTTTGTAACGGGTTTTGAGCAGCAGGTGATTTATGTTTTGCAGTTTTCTGCTTCTGCTTTTCAAGCGCATCATCTTTCTCAGGTGTGCTCGTAATAAGTTTGCAGCCAACGACCGCCCTTTTCGCACGAGGTTTCGGCTGCTCGATGGCCTTTCGCTTTGCAATGGACGTATTTGGATTATCTCACTATAACTTGTGTCATTGGTGGTAGAATCTTTAACGAATGTCGAGGGTTCATTCAGATCGTATTCGGTATCCATGAGCTGTGTGTCATCATGGACTGGACTTTTTGGAACAATGTTCTCACAAGGATTTTGTCACTCATGAACACACCCACTGCAAGGAATTCATCATCGGAAAATATTTCGGAGTTAACTGGCAAGTTTTTTAAAGCCGTTTGATATATATTCTCCAGCGAAAGCGCTCTGTAAAACACCCTATTATAACATTCAGGAAGATCATATTTTGTAATGCATTTCGCAGGCTTACTTAGATTCCATTCATTGGCAGCTCTTTGTAATGAGTCTTTAGTGGCCCATATACAGAAGCATCAAGTGGTTGTAACTTATGTGATGTGTGAGGTGGGAATGTTATAATAGAAAGTTCATTTTCACAGGCCAGTTCAATTACTTGGATTCCCAAATGACTATCGTGGTTGTCAATGAATAAAACCGCTGGTTTTTCAGCAGAACATCCTATATGATTTATGAAATGAGCGAGAATGTGAGGAAACAGCTCGCTGTTCATCCACCCAGTTGGAGCTGCTAGTCCTAGAGTTCCCGGAGGAGCCCCTATGATCATGTGATCCTTGTAGATAACCCTAGGAAAAATCATTACCGGAGGTAATGCCTTTCCAACTGCATTCACGCAGCAAACAACTGTAACAAGAGTCCCTCATTCAGAAGCTGTTACTTGCTTCACTTGTTTCGTTCCTTTGGGTACATTTTGGACAGTGGTTATGCCACTTTCGTTTAAATGGTACAAAGATTCTGGGCCAAATTTTTTCTCCGCCAACGTTTTCATCCAAACTTCGAAAAATTCTCTCACAGATTTTCTGTTGAAGCCTTGAGCCCTAGAGATACTAGTTGCTTCCGGAGCCCGCAGAGATACATTTGAATGTCGTTTCATAAAGCCCAAAATCCAGTCCTTTCCTGCCATAGCATTGGCCTTCCAGGAATCCGGCATATTTTTTTCCTTCTTCGTTGCATATGCAAACGAAAGGCGTCTTACAGCCTCATAGGTGAGACCATGGAACATTAAGGAGCATGTCAAAATATATTATTCCAGGCCATCTTCTTCTTCTTTTGAGAACACTATTCTTGTGTTGAAATGAGAAGCAAAGTCATGGTCATCATGCACGTCAGCAGACTGATATTTTTTCACGAATCGAGACAACATTATACGATCTAATTCTAGCTCATTACTGACTTGACGAATAGAGCAGCCTTTCATCACCTCTTCAACAGCTCTTCTCATCAGACTACTGCCTATTTTCCCCCGATTAGTCTTTGACTTGTAGTTACGAACCATTTTCTGAAATGAAAGAAAATAATGTTTGTAATCCAAGGAAGCTACAGGATAGAACAGAATTGTTAGACTTTTTTAATTATATAATTATAGTCGCATCATATCAGGATGGGGCAGGTTGAACATGGATCAAACTGCCCCAACTTTTGCAGTTCAATGTGCCCTGTCGGCAGCAATTTCTGATCACGGGTTATCACGCCGACATCTTGGAACAATGAAACTAAAGGTTATGTAAGAAAGTACTATAAATCATATACTATCTATTCAGTTATGAAAGATTAATTATTCTTACTATGATAAGAGTATACAGAAACTGTTAACGTACCTGAAAAAGTTACTTCAACTATCAAATTTTGACGAAAAGCTTTTAAAATTGTAACATTAAACACGAAACAGTTAAATTTATGTTGCCTCATATCCACGACATGTGTTGATTCTGCAGTAGACACATCTAGCATAAAAACGTCATACTAAAAGAACGTAAGCCTGTGGTTAAAGGTGCCATCTATGTTCAACCTGCCCTACTCTTGAAAATAATTTAGCAATGGCTTTATATATATATATATATACATACACACTGAAGAGCCAAGAAAACTGGTACACCAGCCTAATATCGTTTAGGGCCCCCGCGAGAATGCAGAAGTTCCACAAGACGACGTAGCATGTATTCGACCAATGTCTGAAGGTATGCAAGAGGCATTTCACACCATGAAACCTGCAAGGAAGTTCACAAATCCATAGGAGTGTGAGGCGGTGGAGATCTCTTCTGAACAGCACGTTGCAAGGCATCCCAGATATTCTCCATAATGTTCATGTCTGGTGATTTAGGTGGCCAATTGAAGTGTCTAAAGTCAGAAGAGTGTCCCTGGAGCCACTCGGTAGTAACTCTTGACGTGTGGGGTGTCGCATTGTCCTGCTGGAATTGTCCATGTCCGTCGGAATGCACAATGAACATGAATAGGTGCAGGTGATCTGGCAGTATGCTTACGTATATGTCACTTGTCAGAGTCCAATCTAGGCATATCAGGGGTCCCATTTAATTCCAACTGCACACGCCCCATACCATGACAGAGCCTCCACCAGCTTCAACAGTCCCCTGTTTACATTTAGGGTCCATGGATTCATGAGGATGTCTCCATACCCGTACACGTCCATCCGCCCGATACAATTGGAAACGAGACTCGTCAGACCAGGCAAAGTATTTCCAGTCATCAACAGTCCAATGGCGGTGTTGGCGGGCCCAGGCGAGGCGTAAAGCTTTGTGTCGTGCAGTCAACAACGGTACACGAGTAAGCCTTCGGCTCCGAAAGCCCATATCAATGATGGTCCATTTAATAGTTCGCACGCTGGCACTTGATGACGCCCCAGCATTTAAAACTGTGCCAATTTGAGAAAGGGTTGCATGTCTGTCACATTTAATGATTCTCGTCAGTCGTCGTTTGTCCCGTTCGTTCACGATATTTTCCAGCCGCAGCGATGTCGAAGGTTTAATGTTTTACCGGATTCCCGATATTCATGGTACACTCGTGAAATGGTCTTACGCGAAAATCCAAATTTGATCGCTACCTCGAAGATGCTATGTCCCCTCTCTGGTACGCCGACTATAAAACCACGTTCAAACTCATTTAAATCTTGATAACCTGCCATTGCAGCAGAAGTAACCGATCTAGCAACTTTGCCAGACGCTTGTTTTCTTATATAGGTGCTGCAAACCACATCACGTTACGCTGATTGTTTCCATACCTCTGTTATTTGCATATGCATGCAATTACCGGTTTTTTGACTCTCCAGTGAATATATATTTACAATGTATATATATATTTATATATACAAAATACAGGGGATGGACAAAATAATTTGAACACCTGACATATACACAATATTTATTTATTAATAAGGTGTTGGGCCATCATTTGCTTTTAGAAAAGCTGCAATTCTTCGCGGAATAGATTCGTAGAGTGTCTGAATAGTTTCCAATGGAATGTTGTCCCATTCTTGTACCAAAACATCCGCCAATTGCTTCAATTATGTTGGAGATGGAAATCGGCTCCTCACTATCTGCTCTAAAACTCCCCATAATGTTTCAATTATGTTGAGGTCTGGTGATTGTGCTGGCCAGGAAAGATGTTTGATGATATTCTGATGCTCCTCAAACCAAGACTAAACCTTTTTGGCTGTGTGTATGGGCGCATTATCATCTTAGAATATGGCAGTGTTTGGCAGCAATATGCTAGTCATAATAAGAAATTCATCATTGAGGATGTCGAGATATTAATTCGCAGTAATCCGGCCAGTGATGTGAGTGAGTGTACCAGCTGAATACCACCATATAGCCGCCAAAATCATAATGGAACCTCCCCCATGCTTGACTGTAGGAAGCAGGCAGTCCAGATCGTAGGCTTTTTTTGGGATTCTCCGTACATAAACCTGGCAGTTTGTAGGAAACAATATAAACGAAGATTCATCGGACCATACCACAGTCTTCCAATGATCAAGTGTCCAGGTTTTATGATCGTGGCACCACTTCTTTCCAGCTTAGCATTGGCTTCCGTTATAAAGGATTTCGCAATTGCAGCCGTTCCATGAATTTTAGCTTTGTGGAGCTCCCACCGTACTGTCTTTGTCGAAACAGTATTACTCAAATGAGTGTTGAGTTTTGCTGTCACTTTTGACGCTGTAGTTTTATGTTGTCTGGCCACAATTCTTTTTAATGTTCGTCGGTCTCTGTCAGTTAATTTTCGGTTTCGCCCACTATTCCTCTTCGCAGATAATGTTGTACCATGTTTTGTGTATGCTGTCATTACCGTGGATACTGTCGCTCGTGAAACTTTAAACAATTCAGCTGTTTTCGTCACAGACGCTGCCCTCTTTCGAAGTCTGAGAGATCACACATTTCACCAATCGCTTGTTTTAACCGTGGCAGAACAAAGCGTATAATACACTCAAATATAACCTACAAGACTTGGCACGTATACTGTGCAATATATACTCGTCGCATTATTTGAACGGAAGCAGTGTTGCCAATTTGCAACAAAATGTACTATATTGCATGGTGTTCAGATTATTTTGTCCATGCCTGTATTCATATATATACAATATGGTACAAATAATTATGTAGCTTTCTTGAAGCATATATAATATGTATGATGCTTCATAAAAAGTAATAATTTAGGTCACTTATAAATTTTAAAATGAAACTGTTCTTTTGTTTAGGCACTGATTGACTACTCCATATATATGTGTGTGTATATATATATATAATTATTTAAGAAAGTTACATAAATATTTTTACCAAGTGTAAAACATCACACGAGTACCATAGATAAAATATAAAACAGTTTCACTTCTGACTAGTCAAAACACATCCCAGGCCTATATAAACCATTGTAACTTTTACTGCGAAAAAACACACTTGTCACTGATAATTAAAATGAAAGCGATCACAAAACATTACAGAATTGCAGCACAATGCTTCTATTATAATAAAGTAGCCTCGAAAAATAAAAAAATGTTATATTCACATACGTAATTGTATCACAAAATTTCGGTAAATGTAGTTAATTGCACAAATGGATTAAACATTCCTTTTTCGTATAAAAACGAGTGACATATATTTACATTGATTCTTACTATTTGCCTGGAAAACGATAAAGCTTTAACTTTCCATTAAGCCTCAGGTACAATAGGCGTTGGTGTTGGTGGTGATGGTTTGTGTTGGAGATTGGTGTTCGACGTGTTCCATTGCACAATAGATGGTTGCGGCGTGCGATTTGGAATGATTTAAGGACAGTAGTCAAACATTTCAAATGCGCTAACCATTGTGACATTCATAGTGGTGCATCCTAAATGTTTGCATCAAGCTACATGTCATAAACATGGCAAACAAAAATCACATAAATTTTTAACCAACTTATAAGTGTTGGAACTGTATGTAAACTACACAAGTGTCAAGTGTATCAATGTGATACCATCTGGATGTTTCAAAATACCCTTCAGGTGGTAAGTACGTGTAAATAGCCAAAAAATGGCATCTCAATCACTTTTGTAAAACAGTGCCAGAACTGGAATGTGGAGTGTTTATGAAGCAAAGAGTAAAGTGTGCAACTGTGCATGCAATATAACTGTCGTCAAATATGCGGTGCCAAATTTTCTCAAACTGTTTCTGCAACTTTGTAACATTATTGACATTTTTCGTAAAATTTTATATAAATTAATTTTTTCTTAAATTTGAAGTGTATGAGCTCTTCATGCATCAGTGGAGTGTCACACAATAGTTTAAATCATGCTAAAAGAGAGTTAAAATCAGTTTCAGGCTCTTGAAGCACAATTTCAAAACATTTTGGCCAACATTTCCATACATTTTCAATATGGTGGAAGGGAACGCAGTCAACAGCGGCCAATGACAATAGTACCCTCAATTTCCTGAACGAAGCAGCCATTTTCTGTCACCACATCACACCACCCCAGTGATGTCACGTGCTACTGGAGTACAAGGTATTCGAGCTATGCTGAAGAGATGCGAGAGAGTGCGAGCAGCACCTCCTCCATATAGCACTTCCTACTCCGGGCCGGTTATACCCACTCATTGATCGATAGCGTAATCCACGGGCGAAGAGATCCACGACCTCGCGTCAGTTGTAGCCACAAACATCAACACTTTGCCGCATCTCCCGCATTCAGCTCACGCGAACACACAAATTGGAAACATGGCTATGCACTATTCGGCTGGAAAACTGACTGTCCTGTGCAACAGGTGTGTGCGCCCGGTCGCTAGCTGGGCCACCATAAACGGTTTTACGATTAATGCAAATACTCACCAGTGTCCATGCACAAATAATAATCGAAGATCACTTACTTCGAATAATAACACAAATCAAGTACCATGTACCACATTTCTACAAACGTCCGTAGGAATTCCAGCCGAAATGTGCTGAATCTGCGTACATCCAATACAAACACATGGATTTGCAAATTACCTAATGGGAAAACCATGTCAGAGCAAACCAGAGAACACTACAGAAGTGCAAACCAAACCTCAACCAATCCAATTACGACCTACGAATGGTGCACAAATCTTGTATGGTGCGATGAAATGGAACAGAACGTAATAAATTGTGTATACTGTAGCCAGCCTCCCCCCTTTCACCCCCCCCCATGCAAAACC